>JBAKBP010006767.1:0-106845 GCA_037953745.1 Lithodes maja | reverse complement strand
GTTTGGGAGCTGCCAGGAATTTAAATAAAGCTGGTGACACCCCTCCTGCTTTGTTAACAGGGAAAGTGAACCATGAATGAAGTTCCTGAGGGACCTGATGGGAAGATTTAGTTGTAATGGTGGGTGCAAATACCTGTGCCTCCAGTTCCCAGTCCACCCACGGACCTACACCTACCTGCCCCACCTGAAAGACTTGTGTGTTTGTCTGATCTAGCACCGGGACTGTATCCAGTTCCGGCGTAAGTGCATTCAGAGCTTTTATGTCATTAACGCCGTCATTTCGTGACCAGTCTGCAAACAGTTTTGCAGATGAGGCCGGAGGTATCGCTGGAGAGGCAGAATACACAAAGAAATCAGCGCAATAAACATTTGGTATGGCCTTAATGGTAACATCTAATAACCTCCCTTCCACGTCCTTAGCTCTAAGCTTCCTACTCTTATTAACCTCAATGGTCCAATCACTAGGGACCGGTAGATCCCCCGATACGGTAGCTTGTGACAGGTGCGGTTTCTGTGGTAGTGACAGAACCCATGAGCAATCTGGCCCATAGAGGAGAGGCATAGGGCCTCTCCTCTGCAGGGGCTTATCAAGAGGGGGAGGAGTAATGTCTGCAATGACACGGACGTTAGTGGTAGTCAAGGAGGCCGGCACTGACGTGCTTCTAGCCGTGATCGTAGCCGGAGTTACGTTAAACGAAGGCAAAGAGGTATGGGGATGTGAAACACCTGAGGGTTCTAGCGGCCTTACTCAAGTGGGGGAACTACCGATGTGCTAGTGGAAGGAGCTTGAGAAGGAGGTACCTGATACTGCTGCATCACTGTGAAGAATATCATTTAGTTCCTCAGTGGTAACACACTTACTGTGGGATCCTCGAGAGGACTGAGAACCCCCTTCCGACTCTACCTCATTATTAACTGGTTGAGCCGAGGACAGTTCTATGTCTTCCAGCTCCCCTGGTATTTCTATCACTTCTGGTGTTGGTGGCCGGGGTTCAGTTACTTGGGCCGCCGGTGGCCACACCAGATCAGGGACTGACGAGGGTATTGTTTCTACATGTCCCCTCTCCCTATTCATGTCCTGAGTAGTAAGATTAACCTGTGAGGGTTCCGATTGTCTCCAGACCCCCCGGCTTTGTGCCGCGGGTGGCTGGGAGTCCTGTATCACCTGAGAACTATAAAAAATCTGAAGTGAGCAAGAAGGAGAACCCCTATACTGATCCACTAACACTCTGTTAGATATAACTGGGGGACCTTTACGTGGCACATAACTTAACTTAGGAATGGCGAATGTTAACTCTTGCGGCTCACTCAAAGATTGTTAGTCCCTGGGACTAGACTCCATCCCCTCCTCCCCTACCTTTGAGTCAAACGTTATAGACTGCAGCACCGTTGATTCATTTAAATTCCGCCTAGACAAATATCTCTCATCAAACCCGCGACTGACTGCGTTTGTAAATGAATAACTTTATCCTCCCCTCAGTTACTAACCCATATGTCCCCTACTAACTTCCTAGTCCTGCCACGTTAGTGGCAGGGCAGTAGTTCCCTTTCCAATGTTCCCTTACCCACTCTAAACCACTGTTTGGACACTTGATCCTCAGTGTTTTGGAGGACAAGCAGCCTAGAAGGGTCACTAGATCTGTTGTTGCTTGATTTCCTTTGTACTCCTTTGTACTCCTTTGTACTCCTTTGAGTCGCCAGATTGGACGTTAGACGTTAGAGAGGTAGGAGTGGAGGGAGGTGGCCGCGACCCCGGCGAGGGCTGGGGATGCGGTTGCGTGTTGACCGTACGGGCCTTATATGACCTGAAGTAGACGGGGTTGAAGAAGCAGAGCTATCCTTCCGGCGTTTTGTCGACCTCGACGACTCGACGGAAGAATGTCGGGACTGCTTCCTGGGAGATCTAGAACGTGATCTAGATTTGGGCCTCGGTGAAGGCGACCATCTCCTCTTAGACCGATTGGGGGGGGGAGGGTGCGGCTCGGCACTGTCACTTTCACTACTAGTTACTACCTGTTTGGAAAGTACTTTCGATTTAATTTTAGGTTTGGTTGACTTGGCCGGAGTTGACTTAACTAGCAGAGATTTAATGACTAGATGCTCCCAGAGAGCTTCGTCATCGCAATGGAGCAGTGTCTTTCGCATAAACGTTAAAAATGGATTTAATCTCCTTTAAGGCTGCTAAGCAAGAAAAGTCTCTCTTATCGAACACCGCCGCTATTAACCCATCGAGCCCCAGCGACGCAAACAGTGCGTCAGCAATGTATGTAACGCTAAACCCCAGCGTCACATACGTCGCGTCGGTGTTAATTACTCTGGTCCTATGGCACCTAGAGGGCTCAGATTTGTATGGGAACTGTGAAAGTATCCCACGCAACCATGCCGATGGTTGAAAACTCTGAAAGTCCAACCGCGTGCACATGAGCACGCAAACACATGGTTTTTGGGGGTTATTGCCTTCAATTTTTTACTCTTGTAAAATAGACTTTCGGGGGCTCCGTAGGACCCCTTTTTTACCTTTTTGATTGTTTTTGGTGTTTTTTCCTTCATTCCTAACCCATTCGCAATTGTTTCTGGAAAACATTTTTTTTTCAAAACCTGCTGGTCCCTGGTGGTACATATATTTATAACTAGCTGGGGCTGGTTTAACTCAGAACACACGGAGCAAACCGTTTCGATACACCATAGTCCGGTTGAACGATCAAGACACTTTACATGTTTTATACATAAATTGTGAGCAAAAATTGGTAAGAGATAGCAGGTAGGGTAGCGCAAAGGTCAAAGCGAGGCATGATGGAGCTAGGGACCCCACCCCCCCCCCCCCCCCCCCCGCCGTAATCAGCCACTCCTCTGCTGCCGGAACCGCTACTCCTGAAGTGCAGTGAGTAGTCGAATTAAGTTTTCACACATTTATTGTAATTACAGTGATTGAAGATATAGGGCATAAGAGTCCCAAGAGGACACAAGAATAATTATCAGGCAGTTTATTTACCTGGGAATCACCTTAAAGGAGGCTGCCCGTAGCAAGGTCAAATGGTAGCAATTATGTATTCACTTTATTTAATATACCTGTACAAATCAGAACTAGGACAATAATATATACAAAACACACACAAAATTAGACAAAGAAGATATATGTTAAATAAACAAGAATGATGCTCGTGTGTGGGTTTCTAGCTGGACTCTAAGAAGATGCAAGGTAAGGCAGAGTTTAGCTATCTACGAGTAGGCAGTGGGCTAGATGTCCGAGTGGTCATTCCGGCATGTGACAATCTACTCATAAGATGGCGATATTAATTATGATAGTGTACTGAAGGTTTGACTTAGAATTACGACTAATTGAATGCAAGTTATGATAAGAGAGGGCCTGATAGACAGACCACGGATAATCTCAGCAGTGAGGCTGATCGAGATAAGAAAGTACTTTTACATCCAACAACGAATGGCTTCGGCTGTGAAACTGACCGAGGGACCAGGAGATATTGAAGAATCCTTATTTTCTACCACACTGAGACTTCAGGCTTTCGGAGCACCTAGGGAGGTCATTGACACTCAGCTCAGTAGGAAGAGTGAGATACCTTTCCTAACCTGGTCTAAGTACATGTTCACTCCTTAGGTCTGCCTAGGCCTGGGTTGGCTACATGGAAAAAAGGCGCCCTTGGCCCTTCCTAGCATTGACATAGGTCCTTGTCGTTCCGGGGAAGGGGGATAACAATGGTAGGGCCTTCAGTATTTGTTGACGTATCCCCTTCCAAGTTTACTCTACATGTGATGCTCCTTCCTGATTGGCAGGGTTGACCTGGCCGTCGGCAAACCCTGGGTCGGCTGGTGGTGATGACGTCACTCCTGTAGATATGGGGCCGTGTGACCGCCCGGTGGTACTCCAAGAAGTAGTTCCGGCTAGATGTTGGTGGGGGGGGGTTGGTACACCTGTCTTCATGGGGACTTTTCAATATTTACCCCGTTCCGCTTGAGAGAAAACGGTTAAAGGACAGGCTTCGTTATTATGCAGCCCCAATGGTCGACGATGCCTCTGGTGATTCTGGTGCCGTACGGATTTGGATTTGGGTTGAGCCTGTTGTTGGTGCCCCTGGCTGTAGATGTGTGTCCGGTACTTGTGTGGGGGTTGGCAGAGGTCGCTCTGGTATTTCCCGAGGTCTGCGGGTGGCTGGTTACCATGGGCGGCTTAATTATCCCTCTTTAAAATAAATAGTAATATTATAAACAAATAATTATTGTAATTGGGGGAGTAAAAAGGCAAGAATTACAGGAACCAAGAGTTCTGCAGGATTGGGCCAACCAGCGAGTTGCATTGGAAGATTAAATACTGATCTCCTGTGTGGACACAGAAGTACACAACATCACTAAGCTAGCTGTGAGTGCACCTCTGCCGCACACTGATTGGTCGGTTGCTCCCTAATCATCTCAACCAAACCGTTGCTCAGAAGCTTCAGCATGGGATGTGTTGATGGTGGGCGGCATCCCTTTTATTAGCTTTCACAGAGAGCTGCCCTGCCCGGATGTTGTTACGGAGAAGGTAATGGGATCACAAGCAATATTGTGTAGAGGGAAGGGAAAAAAGGAAGGCTGGCAACCTCAAAACGCCTTGAAGCTGCCAGCCAATCAGGGCATGGTGCCGCGGTCGGGGCTGGGTCGTGCCAACAAGCCACAGCACACTCGGCCACCAAGGACAGACCAGAGAACAACTAGAGGAGAGGACCAGTTGACCCTTTCCCGATCCAATACTCCAATGCAGAAAAATATAGACGAGATGGTGACATAGGCAGGGGGGCCTAGCACAACTAAATAAATTTAATAGCAAACTAAAACAATGACTTATCTTATAGCCGAGTGTCACTACATGAATTAACGCAGATAAATATGCCATCAAATGAAGACATAATAGTACAAACATGCATGAACTGAATGATTAACCCTTAACTATCGGCGCACAACATAAGTCGAGTATAATAAATCTGGACTATCTGGCGGCGCTCGACATAGGTCGTGTGGCAATTTCAGCACGTAATGTTGCTGAGAGAGAGAGACAAGTGGTGGCAGGAGAGTAGCGAGCGTATGACTGCTCCAGACCGACACGAATCCCACCTCCCTCCCTCCCTCTCTCACTCGCTATATACGGAATTGTATGGGGAAAGTGCCTAATTACATGCTTTTTGCACTCGCGTTGCGCGGTTGTTGCAAGAAAACTAGCCATCATAAAAGGATCGTTATGGTGTCATTGGAAAGCTCTGTTTATGCCCTTTCAGGGATAGATACTTGTTTTACGCTCTGGGTCTTATTTAGGCATGAAAATGATCACGTAAACAGCCCTATTTTGGCTAAAAACACCCCGCTGGGCGGTACATATAAATAAACCGCCTAGCCCGCTAATAAGGTGTTAACACACTGAGCCCCATCTAGTTTATAAATGAATGTACCACCAGGAACCGGCAGGTTTTGAAAAAAAAAAAAAATCCAGAAACAATAGGAAATGGGTTAGGAATGAAGGAAAAACCACAAAAAAAACCATCCCCTAGGTCAAAAAGGGGTTCTACGGTGCGCCCGAAAGTCGATTTTAATAGAGGGGAAATTGAAGGCAAAAACATCCAAAAACAGGTTTTTGCCCGCTAAGACGCATGCGGTTGGACTTTGAGAGTTTTCAACCATCGGCATGGTTGCGTGGGATACTTACAGTTCCCATACAAATCTGAGCCCTCTAGGTGCCATAGGACCGGAGTAATTAACAGGGACGACACGTTGTCATCGCTGGTGTTCAGTGGGTTAAGCAGGTACGAGGCTGCACAAACACAGAAACACGCACGGTCTCTTTCTCTCTCACACACACACGTATATGATAGAACGTATGTACAGTATATGTGTGAGTGTGTTATACCCATCATCCTACGAACTTTACTCCCTGACAGTCTCATATTAATCACTTGCACTCTCTCATATATATATATATATATATATATATATATTATATATATATATATATATATATATATATATATATATATATATACTGAATATATATTATTCCAGAAACAATAGCGAATGGGTTAGGAATGAAGGAAAAATCATGAAAAAACGCTCAAAAAGCTTAAAGAATGGTCCTACAGAGCCCCCGAAAACGTATTTTACAAGAGTAAAAAATTGAAGGCAATTACCCCAAAAAACCAGGTTATTGCACGCTCACGCGCACGCACGTGGACTTGAGTTTTCAACCATCAGCACGGTTACGTGGGATACGTACACAGTTCCCATACAAATCTGAGCCCTCTCGAGTGGCTACACCTGAAGTTACGGTCGGAGCAATTAGGGTGACTCTTCAGACGCGTCGCTGGGGCTGTGCGTTACATACATCGCCGACGCGTCGCTGGGGCTGTACGGGTTAATATAGAACAGAAATAATGCAGGGGCAGGACACCAAAGCGTGTATCTTACATACACCAAAAAGTAGGATACATATATATATAACAAGGGAGTGCAACAACTCTGTGACAGCACTAATAATCGCCACTCAAAACAGTACTTCCTTAGCCAACGTAACAGCCAAACTGGGTTGTGCACTATGCATCAACCTAGGCTAAAATAAGGCGTGAATAATTCCTAAAGCATACACAGTTAAAGTTAATAAACACAATGTCGTCTTTCTCACTAATAAAGTCGAGCAGTGGCATAAAAGGTACTAGGAAACTAGGCAGAGCACAAGCATGCTCGTAGCCTACTGTCTCCCCTTGAACAGATTTCCCTTATGTTACATTACGTGACTTGGAGGCTCTCTTGGTAAATCCAGATCTCAAGTATCTGGTCTTACCCTGGCACTCCACAAAGGTCAACACAATGAGGTAGCAAGCATACAGGTAAGTGTAGGCAAAAGCCATTCACCTGTATACTGCTACACTCGCAAAGGAAAATATGCACAAGGGTTACAGGCTAGCTAGCTTCGTCGATGTAATACAGGCTCTGACTTGCCACATACATAACTCAGACAATGACCAAAAGATACTTTCCACTGTCTAGCATTAAATAATAAGAAAGAACAGCTCAATAATTAGAAGCACCCCAACACTAGGCAACCATTTGACTACGACTCTAATAATCCCTAAAACTAGTGCAAACATATATGGAGAGCTGGTGCTGGTAATACGACTGGCCGACTATGGAAGTCGTATGCAGAACCAGAAGGGATAAGTAATTGAATAAAGAGAGAAGTATGAAAAAGAAGAAGTTCAGAGAGAGAAACAGTAGTATAGGTTATATTGGGGGACAGATTGCAAAGGACATGTAGGACCAAGCACGCTATGCCAAGCTCTGCAGGAGAAACGCGGGCAGGAGCCCTCCAGCACTAACAAAGGCAGCAGCACCCAATCACAGACGACTAAGTCATGAAGAGCAGGCGTCATATGATGCGTCAGGCCCGCCGGCCAATCACGGGCGTGGGAAACTCCTCCAAGCGAGGGAGGCACACCTACATACACACGCACATATTACCACCTCACTCCTCGCTCTCTTTCTCCTTACAACTTCACACAATGCATCGTATATTCTATCAATGATATAAAATACTTCCAAGTGTCACAAACAAGAATAAAGGTCACCACTGATCTGTCTGTGACAACATGAACTCTATGAAAGAAAGAACATCGTTCTAAGATTATTGTAGCCCATTTCACTGCCCTGGCGGGCGCTAGCGAGTTACGAGTGCATTCTGGCAAGCTGGCCAGTGTAACACCCCGCCCAAGATGTGGGATGTTTCAGCCTTAGGTGAACTCCACATCTGACCAGACAGAATGCGCACCAACCCTGCATCACCCAGCTACTCTCCCAAGTTGTGAAAACAAGGCACGATCACAAACATAAAACACTGCATTATAAACAAAAATCTGCATAACACTTCCCCAAAATAATAGCATCATAATAATTATATCATGCTCAACGAGCAAGCTTCACCGAGCCTAGCCTACTAAGACAACAACTCAGAGTGTCTTAGCTTCTTGCTGTGATATACTGCAATTTATACTATCAAAAAGAAAGAGTTTTTATGTGAGGTTTTTATATTTTTAATAGTGTTTTTGGCGGCGTTGCACTACAGGGGCAAGCCTAATTTTTCTCCACTCTCAAACAAACACTGACTGAACGGCGAGGGTTCTCCTTCAAACATACCCTCCCATGACGAACAATCAGCCAGAACATTATCAGTGCCCTTAACATGTCACACATCCAACTTGTGTTCCGGCAGCAAAACAACACCTGACACTAATAAACTGCGCAGTCCATCACAAGACTGTCACTTTTCTTCGCTCGCAACGGGGCCTGCCAATAACCCTTCACTCTTTCCACCTTAGTGATAAACGAGGCAGCCCCGATGCGGTCTATGAGGTCGTCAACTCTGGGTAATGGATAGGCGTCTGTCAGGGATAATGCTTCCACACTCTTGCAATCAACACAAACACGGATCTTGCCACTTAACTCAGGTTGCAAAGTCACTGGGAACGACCACTCTCGATATCCTTTATTCCTCAGACCCTTTTCCTACATGTAGTCGAGCTCTACTTTTACGACAGACTGTCGAGCAGGATTTATACGGTAGGGAGTTAGCTTGAGCCTTGCACTGTCTCCAGCCTCCATGTCGGATTCTACCCCATACATCAGCCTGGAGAAGCAACAAACATCCGGATGTACTGCCACAGCCTAGTAAACAACTTCTCTTGGCACTCAGGAACAAGAGGTTGCAACTTATCTTGATGAACAACATGCCTAGTGCCATCCCACAATCCAGCCGAGACCGTAGTTTCTACACTATAGTCTCCCTTCTTCTCCACCTAGAACAGCCAGGTCATGAGAGGGACAATCTGTACCACCTGTGCAGTCACTCCCATAGTTCATAATTGCTAAGACTTTCCCGCCGATACCGTACATGCGCACCCCCGCATTCCTTGCGACTACATCTGCCTGCGCAGCATCACCGCCTTCAGCGACATGGCCAGATACAGTTGGTCTATGGTAGGGCTGTTGCATTTTACTAGAGCAGCATTGGGAGGCTATGCAACGGCCGGGCACCTCCACAGCCAACCTCACCAATCTGCTCAATGTCCTGATTCTGACCACCACCCTTAGCAGCCATGGGTGGGACCCTGACCTGACAACCATGCCAAAGTCTCGTCGACCACCTTGAACCACTGAAACAACGAGGCCAACGGTTTACTAACTTTCAAGTGACCTGCCAGCGGAACATCGTGCACCGCATGAGTTGTGAGGCCTGGGTGCTCGGCACAAACAGTGGGGTATGAACCGAGCAGGGGCTGGAGCGCTGCACACCGCTGCTCAAGCCGGTGCTCAAGCGCTTCCACAGCCACCTGACTCGTGTCCCCCGCCCACTGCTCCGCCGAGACATGACAATCCCAACTCTCCTCCACCTGTGCCCCTCTGCCCCCCTCTCCTTCTCCACCTTGGCTGCTGCAGACCAACACAGGGACAGTAGGCTGCTCAGGTGGTTGCCTCACAAACTCCTTTAACAGGTTCATATGACATGCTTCCCCGTCCCCGAGTTCGATAGCCCCGTTCCCACAACTCTCAAGACTAAGATCTTCTAGTTGTCCCTGGGAACTACTCTGTCGCGGAGTGCCATCACGCCCTACCATGTCACTAGGGGGGACAGGTTCTGGGGCCTCTCCGGAGCTCATAATGGGTGCAAGTACCGAGTCACCAAGGAGTGTCGCTGGGTCCAAACTCTGAACCCGACCACCAGCCTCGACTTTCTCCTCCCGACCGTTCCTCCGCTGGTCTGCAACTTGGCTACTAGGCTGTGACACCTGAGCGGACTGAGATCTCTCGAGCCCCTCTTGCCCCTCCCTACTCGTGTCGACCGCCCTCTCAGCAAAGACTAAGGGTGGAACCTCGGAAGTGGGCACTGCAAAGTCATTGCCGAGAAGGAGGTCGACCCCCTCAACTGGCAATTTCTCCACCACACCCAACTCGCGTGTCACACCGTCCACCTCAAGCTCCACTCTAACCAGCGGGTAAGACCGCGTAGCATTGATACCTTGAACCACCACAACCCGAGCCGCGTTAATAGGCTTGCCCGTGAAATTCTGAATAAGGGTCTGGGAAGCGCCAGTATCACGCAACAACTCAAGCCTATATGCTTCACACCAGCCCACCTCACAGTGCCGTGCCCTCTATGACCACAAAAAACATCACGGACGGGTGACGAGCCCTCCTGCTGCTTCTGCACCTACGATGACTTCGCAATCGACTGTTTACCCCGGGCAAACGTGGAAGACCTCAAAGACACGCCAATGTTGCTCACTAGTGACACCACTGCAGTAGGCGGTGCGCTCGGACATGAGCGCGCAATATGCCCCTTCTCATGACACCTAAAACACTCCACTTCGCTCTTGGACTTCCTCTGAGGTGAGGAAGGGCCTTGGCCTTTCTTTAACGGGAAGGGTTTCGACTTGGGTTCATAATTGGCAACAGTACTCTTAAATGGATAATTGTTTGTGTCATTGACTCAGGGGGGGAGGGGGGGGGATACGCCCCTGGTTACCTGCCTCAGCTCTCTGTGCAGACCCGCACCCACGAATCAATGACACCCTAAGGTCAGCCAGCTCAGCCGCCTTCTGCATAGTTTTTGGTTGCTTTTCTTTCAGGTTAAGAGTCAAGTCACTGCCAGTACATTTAAAAAATTGTTCCAGCAACACTAATTGTTTTACTGAATCAAAAGTAGTTGCCTTCTCCGACCTTAACCAATTTTCAAATGCATCTGACAGCTCTCTAGCGTGTTCCTGGAAAGTACTCTCCTTTCTTTTTGGAACTGCCCTAAACTTCATCCTATAGGTCTCTGGCTGTAGCTCATACGCCCTCAGGACAGCCTCTTTCAACAACTCATAATTCACACAGGAATCTAGGGGCAAAGCATCGTACGCCTTGAGTGCTTTCCCCGTCAAACGTGAAGAAACAAGGGCTGCCCACTTCTCCTCGGGCCATTGGTGCTCCTGGCACTTTTTCTCGAACCGGAGAAAAAATTCTGTAACTCCTAACTCATCAAACACTGGAACCAACTTAGGGGAGGTGTGGTGGAGTGGTCATGCCACTGGATTGGTAATCCAATGGACCCGGGTTCAAATCCCGATATGTCAATGGGAAGATATTATTGGGATTGAATTTGTGCTGTACCTAGTATCAGTGCATTACCACAAAGCCCACCGAAATGCCAAAAAAATACCCTCATTGTTCCCTGATTAAATAACACTGTATGAATATTCCCATATTCAAAATATGTTACAGGGGGACAATGCCTAGTGAGTTCACTGCCAATAGGTGGCGTTCTGAGAGTGAGGGTCTGAGTCTGGAGGGTGAGACGGTGAAGCACTTGAGCGAAGCAACCGGCCGCTTCAGAGATGGAGCTGCTTCGAGCCATGATAGATGCTTCACATGTCTCACTCCCCAGACTGGAACAAGACCTCACGGGCTTCACCGTGTTGCGCGGTGGAATGTACAGGCTTTCAGCCTATGCCCGAGAGGGAGTAGTTGGAATATAGAAAAAAAAAAAAAAAAAAAAAAAAAAAAAAAAAAAAAGTAGATGCGACAGGGACTGGTCATGGGCTCGACCCCCCTGGGCGACCCGGTTCCTCGTCACCTCTAGTCAACATCGGCACAATACCTTTCAGACTCAAACTTTCTCTCAGCTTGAGCTCTTCTCATACTTATACTTGCGCTCAGACTCTCGCTCACGCTGCTCGAGTTCAGCCTATCGCTCCTGCTGTCGCTGCTCGAGCTCAACCTCATGCTTTCGCTGCTCGAGTTTGGCGAGCTCGAGCTGAAACAACATCTCGGCAGACAAACCTTGAGGAGGGAGTGCTACTATCAGGGACCCACCCCGTGAATCACCTAGAGGCATACCCAACCGCCAGCGGGCATCGGCCTGCGGGAACGTACCCGGCTCCGGAGCCCGAGGGGGCGCCATGATAGGAGTCGACTGGAATGGGGGTTGGGCCGAAGGTGCCCCAGCTTCCGCTCCACCCGAAGCCCCATGCATCCCACCGAGCACACAGGTAACCAGCTCACCTCTCGACAAACCGCTAGTACCGGGAAACCCTAAGACCGTGGCCACACACTGCAGTCGGTACCGGTCTAGCCCCGACACACGATCCGCTGACACAGGCTCCTCCAAAATTCTCTGAGCATCCTCCTCATTGTTCACCACCCGAATGCCGTTAAAAACTCCACCTTCTCCACCTCCTCGCCTGCCTCTCGCACTGTGCCCTCACTATGCTCAGACCCATCCAGTGACATGATGGAGTCAACAACAAAATTCTCGAGTCAAGACAAAAGTAGCCAAACTTTCGCGTAGCTTTATTCACCAAAAAATATCCGAAGATGTTTTCGAGTGCAATACTAGGTCACCAATAACTCCAACAAGTTCTATATATCCTCAAAACAATGTCCACTGCCAACAATGCGAGAAAGAAATTCAACCCCAAATGGCAATAAGATTTCTCCAAAAAAAAAAAAAAAAGCAATATTCAGTTCACTATATACTGGTCTAAGGTCGCCATTTGTTACGACTGGCACTACGAAGTAACAAGGGCACTTAAGAAAGGACTAGATGATAGGCTATATCTGCAACAACGGTACGCTAATTCCAAACCCTCGAACTATTACGCCGGTGAACAAAACACTTAAAACCCTCCAGAGTTAATCTACTGGATAACGGGGTATAATTAACTGGGTTTTAGTGCACTTCTACAAAGGCTTACCGATGACGGCAAAGCCTACTCACAACAGGAGTACTTTACGTTAATAAAATGCTCTTAAGTAATAACAATGCTTGAATAAACTATAACAAGATTTAATAAAGGAGTATATGCTTACGTTAACTTTAGTGTGAGTCTGTACTCAACACTAACCTCTACAATGCTCTATGAAAACACTTGAAGTCTAGTCCTACAGCAATCAGATAAAAAATCTTCTGAAAACGTCTGATGCTCTAAGATGCTCGTTAATATAGAACAGACATAATGCAGGGGCAGGACACCAAAGCGTGTATCTTAAATACACCAACAAGTAAGATACATAATTATATATAACAAGGGAGTGCAACAACTCTGTGACAGCACTAATAATCGCCACTCAAAACAGTACTTCCTTAGCCAACGTAACAGCCAAACTGGGTTGTTCACTATGCATCAACCTAGGCTAAAATAAGGCGTGAATAATTCCTAAAGCATACACAGTTAAAGTTAATGAACACAATGCCGTCTTTCTCACTAATAAAGTCTAGCAGTGGCATAAAAGGTACTAGGAAACTAGGCAGAGCGCAAGCATGCTCGTAGCCTACTGTCTCCCCTTGAACAGATTTCCCTTATGTTACGTGACTTGGAGGCTCTCTTGGTATTTCCAGATCTCAAGTATCTGGTCTTACCCTGGCGCTCCACAAAGGTCAACACAATGAGGTAGCAAGCATACAGGTAAGTGTAGGCAAAAGCCCTTCACCTGTATACTGCTACACTCGCAAAGGAAAATATGCACAAGAGTTACAGGCTAGCTAGCTTCGTCGATGTTGTACAGGCTCTGACTTGCCACATACATAACTCAGACAATGACTAAAGATACCTTCCACTGTCTAGCATTAAATAATAAGAAAGAACAGCTCAATAATTAGAAGCACCCCAACACTAGGCTACCATTTGACTATGACTCTAATACTCCCTAAAGCTAGTGCAAACATATATGGAAACCTGGTGCTGGTAATACGACTGGCCGACTATGGAAGTCGTATGCAGAACCAGAAGGGATAAGTAATTGAATAAAGAGAGAAGTATGAAAAAGAAGTTCAGAGAGAGAAACAGTAGTATAGGAAGTTTATATTGGGGGACAGATTGCAAAGGACATGTAGGACCAAGCACGCTATGCCAAGCTCTGCAGGAGAAACGCGGGCAGGAGCCCCTCAGCACTAACAAAGGCAGCAGCACCCAATCACAGACGACTAAGTCATGAGGAGCAGGCGTCATATGATGCGTCAGGCCCGCCGGCCAATCACGGGCGTGGGAAACTCCTCCGAGCGAGGGAGGCACACGTACATTCACCCGCACATATTACCACCTCACTGCTCGCTCTCTTTCTCCTTACAACTTCACACAATGCATCTTATATTCTGTCAATGATATAAAAAGACTTCCAAGTGTCACAGACAAGAATAAAGATCACCACTGATCTCTCTGTGACAACATGAACTCTATGAAAGAAAGAACATCGTTCTAAGATTATTGTAGCCCATTTCACTGCCCTGGCGAGCGCTAGCGAGTTACGAGTGCATTCTGGCAAGCTGGCCAGCGTAACAAAGCCTATCAGGTTAGTTCAAGTGCACAACACGTCCATTTAAGGTAACGTGACTTTTCAACTGTCCTATCAATATTTCCACACTCTGTTATTGCAAACTTAAGGGTGTGTGTGTGTGTGTGTATGTGGAGGGGGGGGGGGGGGGGTTGCTAGTTAAACAAAATCTTATGGATAACCAGTTAATAGTAAATTGTACATAATTTTCGGTAGAATGATTGGTTATAAATTACAAGCTCGCTATCACTCGCCACGTAACTATCTAATGACACGAACCTTACTAGACCAGTGCTCACAGAGGTCATTTGTTCTGCAGTCATCATTTGCCACACTACAGTATAAGTGTACCAGCAAGGGTCAAGATAATTTGCATCTCCATGGTTTCACTGGTGAAGTTGAATCCAGTGGACAATGATATAGTGGAGATTTTCTATGTATATAGAAGGAAGGTATGTCCCATCAAGGCTGTGGTGGTCGACAAACTTCCCAGTTTCTATGTAGCATCAGAGATTCAACCACCATTGAAATATCTCAGAAGCAATGGTTTTAAACTGGCTGATGATCAACTCTCTGCTAACAATTGAAATATCCCACTGGTCGGAGCTGATTATTACTACGACTTGGTTCAGCCTAGATATCGGCGGATAGATAAGCTGGTATTACTCCCCACAATACAAGGGTATGCCATTTCCGGATCTTATGCTACTTCTTCTCAAGACACAAAAGTGGAGGTAGTTACAGTCCTTAAATTAGCAGTCAACCCCGTAGACAAATATATTAGGACTACTGTTCCTGATAATCCATTCACTGATATAGATAAGCTATGGGACTTAAATAATATTGGAATTGACCCTCGTGAACTTGATCGGGAGCCCAAACTAGCGTTGAGCTCATACAAAGAAACTAACATGATTCTGACAGGGGTCAGTATGTGGTAAAGCTCCCTTGGAATGAAAATATTAGTAAATTACCTACAAACTTCCATCTAGCACTTGGTAGGTTCGGGGCCTTCAGAAGCAGTTTGTCAAGGATCCAAATTATGGTGAGACTTATGCGGCAGTACTTTTAGAGCAGGTACAACGTGGATTTGCTGAAAGAGTAGATCCCGGTGAGTATGGGGAAACCATTTATTACCTTGCTCACCATGGGATATAAAACGGAGAGTTCCACCATTCCTGTTCATATTGTATCTGATTGCTCAGCTAAATCCAGTGATTGCTCTTATAGCCTGAATGATTGTCTCTATACGGGTCCATCCCTGGTCTCTGATCTTGCACAAATTATGTTATGCTCCAGATGTCATAAATTTGCCTGGGTTGCCGATATTGAGAAGGCCTTCCTGATGCTTCAACTCCATAGTGAAGACAGGGAATCAACAAGGTTTTTATGGCGACGGGCCCCAATGGATTTAGATTCAGAGTATCTAGTCTACAGAGTCCGAGTTATATTATTCGGAGCTGCCCACAGCTTCTGAGTATGCCATCTTAGCTGTTTGGAGTATAGCATCATAAGCGTATTGGATCAGTTAGGGCGCCCTAAATGAGATAGGACGAGATAGGATGTCCTAAATAGTTTTGAATATCCGGCCCCTGCTCTCCATAAGTCGTCATCTTCGCTGGCTGGTGACATCGGCTCTCCAGTTGTCTTTTCCCCTGGGTTGGTTGGTGTATATTCGAATTCCGGAATTTTGGCCCACTAGATCCTTCTTCAGCAAATTGTGCATATAATTCGATGTTCCTAATATTTCAAGTTGCATTTGTTACGACTGAGGTTTAAATATATCAGGGCTCTTATTCATTGGACTAGTAATGGCATAAATGCTACAACGGAAAGCGCTAGATCCAACCTCTGATGTATATTCCCAGTGAACAAAGAACACAAATACTCTACAGAGTTCTATATGCAATAATAGGTTATTAAACTCTCAATAAATGTGCATCTACTCTAGGCTTAATGTTATGTGAAAACAGCCTATTACTACCTATAACCGAAGGTGCTTGGTTATGGTATGCAAAGTAAGGTGGTAAGAGAATTTACAGCTTACGTTACTTTAATCAATAAATGTCAGGCACTCCTGCATGAAAGAAAGTGCACTAAAGTCCTTCAACACCAACAAGGAATCTTCTTTAAATGTTAGATGCTATAAAGATGCTCGTATTGGAAATGGAACCCAAAAAGGCAGGCAGCGGAACAATGCTCGTGCAGGCTATGCACACAAAAAGGCAGAATATATAATGCCGTCGGAGCCAAGAATATACTAAACACTACAACAATAATAATGATCGCCACAACAATGCAGTATTCCTCTCAACAAAAAGAGCCTAAGTCGTTTGTGTCTCAATACATCAAACTAGGCTGCGAAATGCTTGTGTAATCATAAATGGGCAAGCATTAAAAGAGTACTTGGTTTAATATACTTAATGTCTACTATGATTGATAGTCTAGCTAGAGTCAATGAAACGAGATACTGGTGCGCATGGCATGCCGCATAGCATAGTGTAAATCTCAAGTCTGTGTGTCAAATATTACGTTATAGTGAAGGGTAGCTCTCTTGAGAAACCTTAATACCGAAGTATCAAGCGTTCTCCTGGCGTACCTCAAAGAAAAACAACCGAGCTTAGAACAGTGCAGAATGGTATAGGCAAAAAGCCCTCATTCGTGCATGCTCTGCTCTCAATGGCACACAGACTAGAATTTACCCAATCAACTCCAGTTCTCAGGTATGTCGTGTAGCTTTTAACTAAAGCCTGCACTCATCTGAAACAATACCTTATAATATCAGACCCCTAGTCTAGCATTATCTAATCCAGCACAACACTAATAATTATAGGAAGCGGTACGAAACAATATAAATGCCAACCAATACTTCGTGATCAACTTGTCTTAACAACTAAACCTATATAGTTTATATCAGACCTTAACACATAATACAACTGGCCAGCATGAAGCTGATTTTGCAGAGTTAACCAGAGGGGGTATAATATTAATAAAAGATATGGAAAAAGAGAGGTAGGCAGAGGAAAAGATTCTCAGGTGCAGAGCGGGGGACAGGTGTCAAGGGAGAAGAGAGATGCGTTCTAGAAACCAGATCTGAGGGAGAGAATGGCGAGGGAACTGTATATATACTGGCTCGAGCCGCGTGGGAAAAAAGCGGTAACAAGTCCTCTAACCACTAACAAGGTAGCTAGCAAAACAATACGTCACCAAGCATGGTAAAGAACTCCCTCAACCAATCCCCGCAAGGCAGCCAGCCGTGACGTCACACTACGAGCCCCCTCTCACTCTGTTCTACTCTCTCTGATCTTATCATTACTAGTTAAGGATAAAACATATACTTTACAATTAAATATATAAAGCCTTGACATGGGTGAAAACAAAGAGCCTTTCTGGACTGCCCATGACACGAGCTTTCATAATATGAAAGCTCGTTATGAAATAAAGCACACAACAATACACAAACTGTAGCCACATCCACTGTCCTGGCGATCCTAGCGAGTCACTGTAGGACAAGCCATGCGGTTCTAACGGAGTGGTTAACGTCACACATTTTACAATTTTATGTGATGTCAAGTTGTGGTCAAGCTAAATTTTTCCAAGCTATATATATCTATGATATTTGTACTATTATTTTTGTATTGTGTACTAAGCGTTGACAGTTCATTTGTATCATCCTATAATATTAAGTTGTGTAGTTTTGTACGTGTTGGTAAATGTTATAAACAAGTACTGTACTGTACATGTGAATAAGATATATTATAGCAGCTGGAATGTTACACCTCTTAACCTCTGAAGTGCGCACGGGGGTAATTGAAAACCTCCCCCTGTGCTGACGTATTTTAGGTGTTTCCGTCACTAAAATATTCATTGTACCATTAATAGCATTAATAATTATCCATATGCGCCTATTATGGGTTGATTATAAAGGTATTAACCTGAAACAACAATAAAACGAGTGAAAACAGCGTTTGGATGGTCAAAATCGGAGATATAGCCCACGAGTTGTATAATGTATGGGTGAGGCAAGCTACCTTCCCGCCAATTTCCCCCAAGGTCACTGAGACACAGTCAATCGATACTCTCTCTCTCTCTCTTGCACTCGATTGCCATCAGTGATGACAACACCCTGCTTGCAACTCGCTAATGTTAGCACGAAAATATACCTCAGAATAAGGGAATAATAGGGAAAATAGGTGATAACTGAAGGATAGGAGGAAAGTGGGGAAGGAGGGGAGGTAGAGGACTGAGATTTTGCATGGCCCAGGGGCCAAACAAAAATAAAAAAATAAAAATAAAAAAATATTTTTTTTTCGATGTCAAAAGTTGATTTTTAATTTTACTTACTCAGGAGAGTCTTCCCGCAGTCCGCCGGGGGATCTCTTAAGAGTCTCCCCGCAGCTCCCGGGTTAAGTAATAATTCACCGTAGTCATAAAATATACATTTTGAGTTGTTAAGCCTATTCCAACTTAATTTCCCTTGAGTCATACTAATATCCTTAGGACAAGACAGCTTACTTTTCATGTTTAATCTTTTCCCTGTTTCACTGATTATTTAACCACCCGATGCTCAGAAAAGTAATATATATATATATACAGTATATATATATATATATATATATATATATATATACACTATTTCTATGTTTAACTAATGAACTATCTCTCTCTCCCACCATGTAACAAAATAGTAGCCCCAAATGTACTGGTATAAGCTGACCTTTACAACCAGGTGCCGTGTCCATGCCTCGTTGTTGGCGGAGGACGGGGAGGGTTATTGTATTTCATACCGAGTTGGGGCAGATACAAGCGGTTTGGTAAATGTATGTACCTCTTGATTATTTTATTTAAGTGTATTTACTTGCATTACATTAAGAGGAAGGGTTTTTCTAGACCCCCTTCTCCTTCATGTTTAGCCCCATTAATTTTGTAATTTTAAGACATTTGTCCCATTATGTTGGCGAGTTTATTACCATATGCCCCATTTCTTTGTCAATGGCAAAACCTTTCGTGCCATTTAGGTGTCGATTTGTCCGGGCAAGTGAGAGCGAACCTGTCATATAGGTAGAACTGGCCTTCGGCCTGGAAATTTTTCTACCTACAAAATTACAAATTTGTCTCTAATGGAGGTCTTGGGGATGCTTTTCACAGCTTGATAAAGGCCTAGGGAGCAACAATACCATTGAAATTGATGTTCAGATCAAATCAAACTTGTATAAATATCTACATATTATATATGTATTAGTATATAACTGATTTTATCTGAACATCAATATAAATGGATGTATTTGCATAAAGGAAATCAAGAACTCACGAATATTTGGCAGTAGCTTTACCGATTTTAAGGTTCCATGTAATATTGTGAAGAACAAAAATATGCTGATTTGTGTTAGCCTTAGTTCGATTTCAGACATATACTGTATATATACAAGGAAGATTTTGTAGCAGCAAATAAACTTAACCCCAAGAAATTATGACGCCTTACAAGAGTTTATTATGGATATAATTATATTTAGCTTAGGAAGGCTGTATGAGACTTAAGAGGGCAAAGACTATCTCAATTAACACTCTGGCCCTTCGTAATCTAAATGAAATTGTCTTATAATAGCCAGAATAAACTGTCAAAACGCATCATAATCCTCAAGGGCTAAGAGGAAAAGTGATTTGATATGTTTTCAATAAAAATGGATTACCATTGAGATTAACTAACATCAAGTAAATATTATCATTGTTTAAGAAACATGAACAATATTACTGAAACTGCAAACAAGCTAGAGTTAATCAAGTTAAGAAGGCACTCAACTTAAGAAGGTCCTCTACTTATATGTATGGTTTGTCTTTCTTAAAAAGACAGAAAATACTATAACCATTTATCACTGGTTGAACTCCTTCAGCCCATCAGGTAACTACTATGTTACCCAGATTGGGGTAATCCTTTAGAGAGAGAGAGAGAGAGAGAGAGAAAGTGAGTGGGATGGAAGCTTGGAATAACTAGACAAAATCGTGATGAAGTAAGAACAAGACCTAAGTCAATGACCCTCTGTGACCCTTGTTACGACTGAGGTTCAAATATATCAGGGCTCTTATTCATTGGACTAGTAATGGCATACATGTGTTACGGCTGGATCGGCAATACATATTCGGGATTCTTGATCGTAGGACAGAAATGGCTTATGTGACAACGACACGCTCGATTCCAGTCCCAAATACTATATGCTCCAGACAACAAAAGCACCAACGCCCTACAGAGTTATCGTCTATGGTAACGAGGTACCTTAACTCGGCGAAAGTGTACAACAGGGGTAGGCTATGAGGCTAAACTCCCTCAGACATTTATAGGTTACGTTATTACTAAAGAAATGCAATACTCAAGAAACTACGTTAATATTAAGCCTCTAATAATGTAGAATAGAAGCAGGCTAAAGGTATGACAGTGAAATGCTAAATGACAAATGTACACGCCTACTTGAAAGCGCGTGCACTAGAATAACTGTCCCCTACTAACATGCACTAGCATGTAGCATACAAGATGTTCATGATCCAGTAGATACCTAATAATACACATGGAAGGAACATAAACAGTAGTCACTTATTATAAGAATGAATCTATACTTGGAATAACTAAAAGGTTGCAGGCAACAGTACTGCGCCGGTAGCCTACTACCGCATAGGCTACTTCGCTTCTCTCACTCTGTCTCCCCTCTGAGTCTGTATGCGCCCTACGCAACAGAACTCCGGACACAGCAGCAAAACGACAGTGCAGTTAATTGATACATGAAAGTATTAATAGTGTTGTCTTGTGTGTGAGTAATGTGTACTGTAAAGTGTTACATACATAAACTTAAAGAGAGCTGCAATGCATAGTAAAATAAAGATATCACCCACTCATCATCCCCATGTGTTCTAGCTAGCAGGCCAAGTCACAGGAACAACGAGTCCCAGCACCGAAAGCGAGAACCCAGGAAAAGACTGCAGAGAACACAAGGACAGATAAATTACGTTACTCTACTATACCGGCACTACGAGCGAGCTGTAGTCTCTGGTACTGCACTCGCTCCTGGCTCGGTAGGCAAATCAAGGCTAAGTCCTCGCCCCTCTACAGACAACTCCTGGGCATGGTCGGGCTCTTACACATGGCACTAGTCTAGTCACAAATTGGATGATGAGCTGGGCATATAACTCGTGAACATGTAGAACGTTCACCAACTATCCTCATCAAGAAGATCGCTGTTCACATTAACCCCTTAAATCTAATACATGTAAATATATGCTTGTCCTAAGAGTAATACGAGAGGTGAGTGCTGAAACTCCTTTAGGACCTCAAGGGAAGGGTATGCATTTAAATAGAGAGAAGAATGAAATGAGAGTAATGTCGTCAGAGAGAAAGAGTGCAACCGTGAGAAATTGGGAGAGAGGGCAAGGGATGTTAGAATCTCAAAGGTTCTAGGCAACCTAATCATGGAACACACAGCGAGCCTCCATGCAATGTGCAGTACGACAACATGGGCAGCCAGGCAGCATATGCAGGCGGCAATGTACTACCAACCCTGTCGCACCTAGCTATAAGCGCAGGGCTGCCAACCGGTCCATACGTCTGGCAACCACCCCCCCGGCAGCGTGGCGCACCGCTACCCTCTCGCTCTGAAGTCTAACTCACTCTCTCTCTCTGAATTCCCACTGTCTTATCTATCAACTTCTCCATTGATACTACATATTAAATGGAAGGTCTCGACATGGCTTAAAACAAAACCCACCACTGGTTAGCAAATGACGAGACCTTTGCAGAGATACAAAGAACATAGTTATACGTTGTCACACTCAATATAAGCAGCCAGCACGGTACAACGCGGTACACGCACCGTGACGGTACAGTGGAGTACCAAGGAGTACAATCAGGTTGCGTTGCTACGCACTGGGTGCGTCACAGCCCCCCCAAGATTTTAGATAATCGACCTTAGAAGCATTATCAAAATCTGACAGGCAACCAACCGACCTGCTACCCTTAGCTGCCACTAATTGCAAAAGGTGCACAACAACTGAAGTGTGAATTATACATAAAACACAATATCGCATGCATCATGCTACAACAATAAAGACTTACAAAACTAAAAAAAAATTCTCGTTTATTTTATTGTTTTATAATCTTTTTGGACGGCGTTATGATAGCCTAATTTTACTCCTGCTCAACCCACACACCGTGCACGACTATCCTGGATCATCAACCCTTGATAGACAATCTGCTATCACGTTCTCACTCCCGGCAATATGCTGAATGTTGAGATTATACTCTTGGAGCATTAGGGACCACCTGGTCAACCGCATATTCCGATTGTGAAACTGATTTAGGAATTTCAAGGGATGATGGTCCGTATAAATCGTCACTACCGGGCCGTAGGCTGGAACATAAACTTCGAAATGTTTGAGCGACGAAACGATAGCAAGAAGCTCCTTCTCTATAGTCGAGTAATTCCTTTGTGCCGAATTAAACTTGCGAGAAAAGAAGCTCACTGGGTGTTCCAAGCCCTCGGAATCAGTCTGCAGTAACACTGCCCCGGCACCCACACCGCTGGCATCAGTCGCCAGCTGAAAACTCCTGGAGAAGTCTGGGGCTCTCAAAATCGGATGTGTACACAGCAGGTGCTTGACTAGGTCGAAAGCCCTCTGACACTCCGCAGCCCAACAGAACTTCACTGACTTCGACAGTAGATCAGTTAACGGTGCTAAGACAGTAGAGTATCCCCGGATGAAGCGCCTATAATAGCCTATCATACCTAGGAACCGCATGACCTGGCGCTTAGTGGTGGGCCTGGGAAACATATTGATAGCCTGTATCTTGCTCAGAGGGGGGAACACCCGGCCTAACCCGACCACGAAGCCAAGATACTGCACAGTAGCCTTTACAAACTCGCACTTCCTCAGGTTCACCACCAGCCCAGCATCGTGCAACTTCCCAAACAGGGTCTCTAAGTGCCTTAGGTGATTTTCAAAATCGTCATCATACACTATCACGTCATCAAGGTAGACCGTGCAGTTAGGGATTTCGTCACAAATATCGTTCATCAGGTTCTGAAACGTGGCAGGTGCGTTCTTAAGCCCATAAGGCATTACGTTACATTGGTAGGTCTTGCCATCTACCACAAAACCACAAACTTGCTTAGCTCGGTCCGACAGGGGTACTTGCCAGTAGCCTTTTACAAGATCAATTTTAGTAAGGTACTTTGCATTCCCTATCTTGTCCACGCTGTCGTCAACTCGAGGCAAAGGGTAAGGGTTGGTAGTGGTCAAGCCATTTAGCCTACGAAAATCTATGCAGAACCGCACCTTGCCGTCAGGTTTTGGCTGCAACGTGACGGGTGATGTCCACTTCACATAACCTTCAGTTATCATCCCTCTCTCAACCATGTACTTTAACTCCTCCCGTAAAGCTGGCAACTTTACCGGGGGCACACGGTAGGGCACTGACTTGAAGGGCACATTATCACCGACGTCCACGTCGTGCGTTACCTGAGTAGTGAGACCTGGGTGTTCGGCGAAAACAGAGGGGTATGACCTGAACAGGCCTAGGACAGCAGCACCCTGGTGCTCAGGCAGGTGACTTACAGCTTGCCTAGCCTCTTGTTCAGTATTCCCCGCCCACTGTTCCGCGGAAATGACACAGTCCCAGCTATCCTCCTCAGCAGCATGACTGTCCCCACCTCCTTCTCCACCCTGGCCGCTGCAGGCCAGCACAGGGACAGTGAGAGGCTCTGAGGGGCGTCTCACATACTCTTTCATGAGGTTAACATGACATAACTGATGTTTTTTTCTACGGTCAGGTGTTGCAACGAGATAATCAAGGTCGGACAGTTTCTTAGCCACCACATACGGCCCAATAAACTTGGCAGAAAGGGGGTGTCCAGGCAAAGGTAAAAGCAACATTACCTCCTGACCCACCGAAAACTCCCGAAGCTTCACCTTGGCGTCATACTGGTGCTTCATGACCGCCTGTGCATTAACCAAGTTATTACCTGCCGCTGCCATGCAACCTATAAGTCTCTCCCGGCTCTCAAGGATATATTTAAGTACAGACCCCGGCTTCTCTTCGCCCTCCCAGATCTCTTTCACCATACTTAAAGGTCCTCTCACATTATGGCCAAAGACTAGTTGATTTGGACTGAACCCCAGGCTCTCTCCTGGGACTTCACGTGCAGCGAACAGAACATACGGCAGACCCAAATCCCAATCAGTGTCATGTTCTGCACAGTAACAGCGTAGCATACTCTTCAGGGTCGAGTGCCACCGCTCCAAGACTCCCTGACTCTCGGGATGGTAGGCTGACGACACCACAGAACATATACCGTGCAACTGAAGGGTTTGCTTGAACAATTTGTATGTAAAATTGCTCCCCTGGTCTGACTGCACCTCACGTGGAAATCCATAACGGGAACAGAACAATAATAAGTTTTTAACAACTGCCTTTGCCGAGCCGTTTCTCATGGGGTATGCGTCCGGGTATCTCGTAGCCACATCCATGATTGTCAACAGGAATTTATTGCCACTACTAGTAGGCGGGAAAGGGCCAACCAAATCTACTACAACTTTGCTGAACGGAGGCCCGGTGACAGGTATGGGAAACAAAGGTGCCTTCGGGATTGTCTGGTTAGGCTTCCCCGTTGTCTGGCAGGTCGCACACCCAGCCACCCATGCACAGACATCAGCCTTGACCCCAGGCCACCAGAAAAACCTGCCCAATGCCGCCAATGTTTTTGTTACCCCCAAATGACCCGCCACCGGCACATCATGCGCCAGACACAATAAGGACTCTCTATACTTATTTGGAACAACCACCTGGTCTACTACCCTCGCACCGCCCTCCCACTTCGATTTGGGGTCTAGAAATCTGCGGTACAATATCCTGTTGAGCCTAAAGAAATCTCCCGGCTTCGCATCCCCATCTTCCTCCAACTCTATGGCACCATTGCTATAACGAGCTAGGCTAGCGTCTTGCAGCTGCTGCTCACTAATGTCCCTGGGCGTCAATGCATCAAGATGGTTTTGTAATAAGACATTACCCCGGCTAGTAGGCTCTACTGCCTTAGTGGCTCTCGCTACAGCTCTTGCCTCACGCGAAGTCTTACCCAACTCTGCCTTGTTACACACCATATCTGGGCCAGAGTCAACTCCCGTGTTTATTATAGGTCCAAGTACCGAATCACCGAGAAGTGCAGCAGAATCAATGTCCCTTTTCCTGCCCTTAGCAACCTTCTCCTGATCCTTCCTCCACTGTCCCCGAGGTTGAGTGCTAGGCTGTGCAGGAGCCGCAGAGCGAGATCGGGTTACCACACAGGCCATCTCATCCCGTTGGCACCTCCCAACCCATTCCCGATTCTCACCATCCACGTCGGCCGCCCTCTCGGCAACGACTAAGGGTGGAGTCCCGGAAGTGGGCACCGCAAAGTCGTTGCCGAGAAGAAGGTCGACGCCCTCAACTGGCAAACACTCAACGATCCCTACATCCAGCTCCCTGCACACCTCTCCCACTCTCAACTCCAACCTCACAAGTGGGTATGACCTCGTAGCATTTATACCCTGCACCACAACAACTCTGGCCGCATTTATCGGTTTCCCTGTGAAGTTCCTCAACAAAGTTTGCGAAGCCCCCGTATCCCTCAGCAAGTCAACCCTCCGTAGTTCACTCCCCCAGCTCACAAACCCGTGTCCCCGATGGTTACAGAAAGTGTCCCGGACAGGTGTCGAGCCTTCCGTACGCTTCTTTACCGCGTGTGCCTCAGCTGCTGACAACCTACCCCGGGCAGTTGCTGCAGCCTTCAGAGACACACCGATACTGTGAACCAATGACACCGGCTTAGCGGGAGTGTTACTAGGGCACTCACGTGAATAATGGCCTAGCTTCTGACATTTGTAACATTTCACATCCCCAATGGGCTTCTTCCCTTGTGCGGGCGAAGAAGGGGCCTGACCTTTAGTAAACGGGAGAGGCTTGTGTTTGTAGGTGTTATTAGGTGCAATGCATTTAGTGTGGTTATGTGTGTCATAGGATTTGTTATTATCAAAAACTCTGGTGGGTGGGGTATAGCGCCCCTTCTGCCCTGACTCAGCCCTCTGAGCGGCACCGCAACCACGAATCAATGATAATCTGAGGTCTGCCATCTTGGCAGCCTCCTCTACTGTCTTGGGACATTTTTCCTTAATGTTCAGCGTTAGATCGGTTCCAGTACATTGGTAAAACTGTTCCAGATAGAAAAGTTGCTTAATTTCCTCAGCCGACTCTGCGTGCTCGGACCGAAACCAGTTATTACCTGCATCTGTTAAGTCCCGTGCGTGCTCCATAAAACTGACGTCGCTCTTCTTATTCACGCCACGGAACTTCAATCTATAAGTTTCGGGTTGCAGTTCGTAGGCCCGGAGCACAGCCTCCTTCACCAGTCCATACACTACACTCTCGTCCAGTGACAGTGCATCGTAGGCTTTCAACCCCTTACCCACTAGACGTGATGAAACTAATGCTGCCCATTTAACCTCCGGCCAGTCATACTCACGACACTTCTTTTCGAAACGAGCAAAAAACTCAGTCACTGCTGTCTCATCAAATGCGGGTACTAACTTAATTAAATGCGAAAGTGAGTCTGTAACCCGGTGCCCACCACCGAGATGACGCCCCGTGGTCTCTACTCTAGACTTCTCGACATCCATTTCAGCCTGGTACCTGGTTGCATCCTGATTGGCTTGGATTCTAGCAACCTCTATGCATTCTATACTAGCCTGTTGTATCTGAGTCTCCTGCAGCTTAAACTTAGCTAGTTCTAGCTGAAATAACATCTCAGGAGACAGGCCTGGGGGGGGGAGAGCACAAAATGGGGGATCCACACCGAGACGTGTTTACGGGTAAGCCAGCTTGCCCTTGAGAACCCTCCTGCTGCATCGTGCTAAGACTCGCTGGCTGAGGGCCCAGCTCAGGGGTAGAGTGGAATGGAGGCTTGGAGGGAACCCCCCAAGACCCCACTCCACCCACCGCCCCATCGCCATCACCCAACAAACATGCCACCAAATTCTTCTTGGGCCAACTGTCAGGACAGTCCCGCCCCAAAACCGTGGCTAAACAGCGAAGACCGTAACAATCAATAGCCTGCAGGCGCTGTTCGGTCAAAGGTGTCTGCAAAAATGCCCGGGCATCCCTCTCTCCACTTATAACACTCCCCTCCCTAAACATCTGTTGTACTTGCTGGTTACTAGGCTGTACCGTGTTATCCTCCCCCGTAAATGATGAGTCATTAGACATAGTGCTGGTTATACAATTGCTGTTCATAAAAAAAAAGAAGTGCTTATTACTAATTGCAGTCTCGACTCACAAAATGTTAAAGATGCTTGAATGACTCTACTCTAGACACCCCCAACGAAACAATCTGCAAGTCCACCAATACAATAATGACACAATAAAAATTCCTCCAATATGCAAGAAAATTCTAGCCAGCTCTACTAGGTAGCATAGAATAGTTCTCCAAAAAACATGTGATAGGATACTACTGAATCTTGTGCAAGGTCGCCATTTTGTTACGGCTGGATCGGCAATACATATTCGGGATTCTTGATCGTAGGACAGAAATGGCTTATGTGACAACGACACGCTCGATTCCAGTCCCAAATACTATATGCTCCAGACAACAAAAGCACCAACGCCCTACAGAGTTATCGTCTATGGTAACGAGGTACCCTAACTCGGCGAAAGTGTACAACAGGGGTAGGCTATGAGGCTAAACTCCCTCAGACATTTATAGGTTACGTTATTACTAAAGAAATGCAATACTCAAGAAACTACGTTAATATTAAGCCTCTAATAATGTAGAATAGAAGCAGGCTAAAGGTATGACAGTGAAATGCTAAATGACAAATGTACACGCCTACTTGAAAGCGCGTGCACTAGAATAACTGTCCCCTACTAACATGCACTAGCATGTAGCATACAAGATGTTCATGATCCAGTAGATACCTAATAATACACATGGAAGGAACATAAACAGTAGTCACTTATTATAAGAATGAATCTATACTTGGAATAACTAAAAGGTTGCAGGCAACAGTACTGCGCCGGTAGCCTACTACCGCATAGGCTACTTCGCTTCTCTCACTCTGTCTCCCCTCTGAGTCTGTATGCGCCCTACGCAACAGAACTCCGGACACAGCAGCAAAACGACAGTGCAGTTAATTGATACATGAAAGTATTAATAGTGTTGTCTTGTGTGTGAGTAATGTGTACTGTAAAGTGTTACATACATAAACTTAAAGAGAGCTGCAATGCATAGTAAAATAAAGATATCACCCACTCATCATCCCCATGTGTTCTAGCTAGCAGGCCAAGTCACAGGAACAACGAGTCCCAGCACCGAAAGCGAGAACCCAGGAAAAGACTGCAGAGAACACAAGGACAGATAAATTACGTTACTCTACTATACCGGCACTACGAGCGAGCTGTAGTCTCTGGTACTGCACTCGCTCCTGGCTCGGTAGGCAAATCAAGGCTAAGTCCTCGCCCCTCTACAGACAACTCCTGGGCATGGTCGGGCTCTTACACATGGCACTAGTCTAGTCACAAATTGGATGATGAGCTGGGCATATAACTCGTGAACATGTAGAACGTTCACCAACTATCCTCATCAAGAAGATCGCTGTTCACATTAACCCCTTAAATCTAATACATGTAAATATATGCTTGTCCTAAGAGTAATACGAGAGGTGAGTGCTGAAACTCCTTTAGGACCTCAAGGGAAGGGTATGCATTTAAATAGAGAGAAGAATGAAATGAGAGTAATGTCGTCAGAGAGAAAGAGTGCAACCGTGAGAAATTGGGAGAGAGGGCAAGGGATGTTAGAATCTCAAAGGTTCTAGGCAACCTAATCATGGAACACACAGCGAGCCTCCATGCAATGTGCAGTACGACAACATGGGCAGCCAGGCAGCATATGCAGGCGGCAATGTACTACCAACCCTGTCGCACCTAGCTATAAGCGCAGGGCTGCCAACCGGTCCATACGTCTGGCAACCACCCCCCCGGCAGCGTGGCGCACCGCTACCCTCTCGCTCTGAAGTCTAACTCACTCTCTCTCTCTGAATTCCCACTGTCTTATCTATCAACTTCTCCATTGATACTACATATTAAATGGAAGGTCTCGACATGGCTTAAAACAAAACCCACCACTGGTTAGCAAATGACGAGACCTTTGCAGAGATACAAAGAACATAGTTATACGTTGTCACACTCAATATAAGCAGCCAGCACGGTACAACGCGGTACACGCACCGTGACGGTACAGTGGAGTACCAAGGAGTACAATCAGGTTGCGTTGCTACGCACTGGGTGCGTCACACATGCTACAACGGAAAGCGCTTGATCCAACCTCTGATGTATATTCTCAGTGAACAAAGAACACAAATACTCTCCAGAGTTCTATATGCAATAATAGGTTATCAAACTCTCAATAAATGTGCGTCTACTCTAGGCTTAATGTTATGTGAAAACAGCCTATTACTACCTATAACCGAAGGTGCTTGGTTATGGTATGCAAAGTAAGGTGGTAAGGGAAGTTACAGCTTACGTTACTTTAATCAGTAAATGTCAGGCACTCCTGCATAAAAGAAAGTGCACTAAAGTCCTTCAACACCAACAAGGAATCTTCTTTAAATGTTAGATGCTATCAAGATGCTCGAATCGGAAATGGAATCCAAAAAGGCAGGCAGCGGAACAATGCTCGTGCAGGCTATGCACACAAAAGGCAGGATATATAATGTAGTCGGAGCCAAGAATATCCTAAACGCTACAACAATAATAATAATCGCCACGACAATGCAGTATTCCTATCAACAAAAAGAGCCTAAGTCGTTTGTGTTATGATACGAGATACTGGTGCGCATGGCATGCCGCATAGCCTAGTGCAAATCTCAAGTCTGTGCGTCAAATATTACGTTATAGGGAAGGGTAGCTCTCTTGAGAAACCTTAATACCGAAGTATTAAGCGTTCTCCTGGCGTACCTCAAAGACAACCAACCGAGCCTAGAAGAGTGCAGAATGGTATAGGCAAAAAGCCCTCATTCGTGCATGCTCTATTCTCAATGGCACACAGACTAGAATTTACCCAATCAACTCCAGTTCTCAGGTATGGCATGCAGCTTTTAACTAAAGCCAGCACTCATAGGAAGCAATACCTTATAGTATCAGACTCCTAGTCTAGCATTATCTAATCCAGCAGAACACTAATAATTATAGGAAGCGGTACTGAACAATATGTATGCCAACCAATGCTTCGTGATCAACTTATCTTAACAACTAACATACATGGGTTATATAAGACCTTAACGCACAATACAACTGGCCAGCATGAAGCTGATTATGCAGAGTTAACCAGAGGGGGTATAATATTAATAAAAGGTGGTGAAAGATATGGAAAATGAGAGAGATAGGCAGAGGAAAAGGTTCTCAGGTGCAGGAAGGAGGACAGGTATCAAAGGGATAAGAGGGATGCGTTCTAGAAACCAGATCTGAGGGAGAGAGTAGCGAGAGAGCTGTATATATACTAGCAGTAGCTCGAACCGCGTAGGAAAAGCGGTAACAAGTCCTCTAGCCAATGCTAAAGAAGCTAGCCAAACATGACGTCACCAAGCATGGTAAAAAACTCCTCCAACCAATCCCCGAGACCAGCCAGCTATGACGTCATCGAGTATAGCAAAAAACACTGCGTGCCTCCCCACACTCTGTTCTACTCTCTCTCTCTCTCTCAAATCCTATCATTACTACTTAATGATAAAAGATATACTCTGCAATTAAATATACAGGTATAAAGCCTTGACATGGGTGAAAACAAAGAGCCTTTCTGGACTGCCCATGACACAAGCTTTCATATGAAATAAAGCATACAATAATACATCAACTGTAGCCACATCCACTGCCCTGGCGATCCTAGCGAGTCACCGTAGGACAAGCCATGACAAGCCATGCGGTTCTAACGGAGTGGTTAACGTCACACCCTCTACCTCGATTATCCCCCCATACCTCTCTCTCTTTGCAATAGTGTGCCCACATTTGTGTGTATATGTGTGTGTGTGCGTGTGAGTAAATTTCACGTAATTAGTGTTTGTAAGAATATAAGGTTGAAATAGAAGCCCACACTACCAGATTTCCGTCTAGCTAAGACTAAATGATATACCAATAATATACAATTGATTCATAGCAAACAATTTGTATTAAGTTATTCAACTTATAACTGTGACGCCATTTTAAACTTCACATATTGTTACGAAAGTGTCCTCTCCTCCAGAACAATGAATGAAGTAGAAATGTCGCTTTGCCCAAAATCAAAACGACATACCCAACTCTGCGATGAGTTACCATCATCACTACTATTACTACCATTATTACTACTAATATCACCATCATCACTACTGCAGTCACCATTACTATCATATATATACATATTCCCAGTCGAACTCGAGCCACCGACTGTCAGGACGAGTGTCCATACTTTACTCTACTATACCACAGCATGATAGAGGATACTTATGTGTAGTGGATTAAACCATGAACACTCGTCCTGACTGTCGGTGGTTTGAGTCCAACTGGGACTATATAATATATAATTGTATATACAGTATATATATATATAAATATATATACAGTATATATATAACATGAAAAATATTGATTCTTGTGGTAAAAATATATGCGAATATGCTTCCACACTAAAGGTGTGTAGAAAAGGGTAGGTTCACTGCACAAAGTATAAACAAATTTAGTGCTAAAATTAAATTGCATCTAAAATATATTGCATGCACAAAATAAGGGTTTAAAAAGTATGTCCGAGTATCTTATTAGAAGGCTCGGACTGTTGTGTACATATTAAAAAAATATTTATGTAAAAGTGTTAAAATGCATTTCTCTACTTTCGTAGATCTACAGTTATTATACAAATTTGCAAGAGTGGCTGGCTCCAGAGTCAGGTATTTGTTCTGTACTCTTCTGTGGATTTCCAGTCACTGGTTTAGACAATAAAATGTTTGTCTTAGGTTATGATAGTTAAAAAAATACTTCGTTCTTGTTCCAATATTGTTTTTCGTTCAGAGTCTATTTATAGTTCTTTATTCAAATGAGGCTTGGATTTATTTATGAAGTGACTTTCTTTACTCTTTCTCAAAGCAACGTCATCTTTCTTTACTTTGTAACAGGGCATTATATTAAAATTAGGAGATTTATCTTTAGCACATTTTGATGTGTGAGTACTAACATATAGCCCTGTATTATGTCTAATGTGGTCCCTGTGCAGGTTTGTTCTAAGTCTAAGATTCGAAGTCTCGCCAATGTAGATGGAATTACAGCCATTACAACGAATCACGTGGATACAATTGAGCGTGGAACAATTCATATTATGATTAATTTCAAATATGTAATTAGTATATACAAATTTGAATCGATTCCCTTCTATTATTTGTGTGCATAATTTGCATCTTGGGTTACCACATTTCGTCACCCCTTGATTTTGTACCGTATTGAATCTGGCCTTGGTTAGCAAATTCTTAAGTTTACTGGGTTGTTTCTTCGACTTTATTAATGAAACATCTTTAAATATATGCTTAGTTTCTTGAGAGGTTTTTAATAGGGCAGCTGCGGATTTTGCTCCACTGAAATGATCATCGAAGTTTGGATTGTATGTACTTATGTATGGTAGTATATCATTGGATGTATTGTCAGTTGCTTTATCACTGGTGCGTAGTACGCTGATGGAGATCTGCTTTGCGCGACTTATTCCATTATTTATTATTATACCTTTAGGATAATTACGAGCCAATAAAAAGTCTTTTAATTCACTTAATCTTATATATCTCAGAGTAGGTTCTGAAACAATTGTGCAAATTCTGCGTGCTAAGTTGAATAGAATGTTGTTTTTTACGTGTCTCGGGTGGTTCGAGTTATATTCCAGATATTGTTTTGTGTCAGTAGCTTTATAGTGGACATCTGTTATCACTGCATTTGTTTGCTTCATAATTTTAACATGCAAGAAAGTTACCGTATCTCCTATTTTATCACAGGTGAAATTAATTTTGGGATCAAACTCATTCATCAAGTCTATTAGCGTGTATACATCACCATCTCTTTCATCCCATACCATGAAGACATCATCTAAATATTTCATATAGTTGTTCTTTATTTTATTGGCAGTGAGTTCGCCAAACGAGGAGAGTATTTTATAATATAAGTTATTCTCCAAATATCCCAGGACCAGATTTGCATAATGTGGGGCAAACTTCGTTCCCATTGCTGTTCCAGATTCTTGTAGATAATTTGATCCATTAAACTCAGTTATTTTCGAGGATCAATTTGCACCCGTCCGAAATCAGGCTAGAGGGTAAACGGTTTGTTTGTTCATAATGATTTTCAAGCCAATAATTTATGGTTTTGTATCCCAATTCATGACGGATGTTGCTATATAGGCTAACTACGTCTAGAGTCACAAAAATGTCAGAGTCGCTCAGCTGAGAAGGGATTTTATTTAAAAAGTCTAGATTATTCTTTATGTATGCAGGGATGAGTTTTAGAAAAGGTTGTAGTAAAATATCCAGGAGGTGACTGAGTCTGTGGGTAGGGCAAGCAGGACCAGCAACAATATGCCTCATCTTTAAATCTGAAGGGTTCGGGACCGATATATACTCTGAATTCCCTTCTTCGATAGCCTTGATTATGGATTTTGATTTGTGTATTTTTGGAAGGCCATAAAATAAACTAGTTTTATATTCGAAATTTGTAAGGTACTTTATTTCATCTTTAGTTAGGGAGCTTTCGTATTTTTTTAATGCAGTTTTGATTTTGTTGATGGTGGTTTTATCAACATTGTTAGGAATCCTTTTATATGTTTCTTGATCGTTCAATATTTCCATAATTTTATGTTCATAGAAAATACTGTCCATTAGGACGACTGCTGATCCTTTATCTGCTTCTTTTATAGTTACATCAGTTTGATTTTTTAGAGAAGCTATTGCTCTGCGTTCATCATATTGAAGATTGAATTTTTTGCATTTGGGGTCATTCGTAATAGTTTTAGTAAGTTTAAGGAAAGTTATGGTTTTGTCCAAAGTCTGGTTTAGGCCACTCGGAGGTTCCCAAGAAGACTTACCTTTAACCCAGTGAAATGTTTTCCATTGGTTTGTCATGAAAGTATTCTTTTAGCCTTAGTTTTCGGCAAAAGTAATCGATATCATTGTTAAGCTCTCCTCTATTTTGATCCTTGGGTGTGGTACAGAATTTTAAACCATAGAGTGTTCAACGTCACTAAAATTAACTGTGGAAAGATTGATTACTTTTGGGTCTATTTTGGAATTTTACGCCAATGCCGATTCCCGAAAAAAATTACCTCTGCTGTCTGGCTTGTCATTTGGTTTGAGTATACCTTGAACAGCTGCATTTAGTTGGGAGATTGCAGTGACTAAACTTTGGAGGGTTGGTTCATGTTGAAAATTTGCATAGCTTGGTTTTGCTGTATTCTGCTTCTGATAATGTGTATTCTTATGTGTATTGCTGTAAGTATTTGGCTTCCTGTTGATGTTTCTTGGGGCATTAGAAACGTGCATATTACTTTCAGTTTTGTCTTGGTTGTTGTTCATGTCTTGGAAGAAAGTTTGCTTTTTCTCCCATATGTTGTTAGAGAGGTCTTCTTCCTTCTTAATGTCTGAAAGCCAATTTGCTATGAGGTTTTGCCTTACCTCGGGGGATTCGTGTCTGTTTACCATGGTTTTTATTTGGTTTTCTGCTTCCTCCATGATTTGTAGCTGTTTCTCGTTTGTTCATCTAATCGTTCAATTTCAGTTTTGACTTTTGCTATTTCTAACTTTTTTTGTCTCTTTGTGTGGTTTTCACTTTGCCCAGGAATAGGTTTTTCTCTGAACTTAGGAGGGATTACGGGTTCAGTTTGCTTAAGCAAATTATTATAGATGGCGCTGATGCCTGCAGATCTGATATGGTGGTAAAATGCATGTTTGCGAATGTTGAGTTGCTTTTGCCATTCCTCACTATTGGAATCAGATGGTTGTTCTGTAGGCACATCATTGTTTTGTTTTGTTATGAAGTTAGTGTTTGCATTAGAGCTTTCTTTGATTTGAAGAGAGGACAATGTTGCCATTAGTTCTCTCTTATGTTCATTTTGGTTTTCAATGATGGCCTCTTGGTTGGATTGGATTTTTTCTACTGCTAAACAAATTCGTTTTAGCCAGTATAAAGTCTCCTTCTATTCGGTCTTAGGATCCATATTTGAAGCCATTTTGATTAAAAATAGTACAGTGTTCCACTTCACAAGAATAGGTTAGATATAACTTCCTCCCGAGGGAAAGGTAAGTCTGTGTCCCGAGAAGGTAAGTCTGTGTCGATTGTGGGCGACTCCATGGTAAGACATTTAGTTAGGGCTACCCGCACTAAACTTAGGAAGGTTGTGTGTCTGCCTGGCCATGGAGTTGGGAGGGTTTTAGAGAAGATGGACCACATCTTGGAAGATAGTGGAGATAACCCCATTATCTGTCTCAGTACCGGGAGTAACGATGTTGGTAAGGGTAGAAGTGAGGAACTGCTGCAGCAGTATCGGGATGTGTTAGATAAAGTTAGGATGAAGGGAGGGATCCCTGTAGTACATTGTATCCTACCCAGAAGAGGAGTTCCCAAGGAATGGACATCCAGAGCGATTGGTGTCAATTGCCGTTTGGAGAAATATTGCAAAGAAAAAGCAATACCATTCATTGATAACTGGGATAGTTTCTATGGGAGAGATGGGATGTACGCAAGGGATGGGGTTCATCTTTCACGGTTCGGGGTTTCTACATTAGCTAGTTCTTTAGATAGGGTGGTTGTGGGGTTTTGAACAGAAATATTGAGAGTGTAAATGAGAGGTTTAATGGAACAATTTTAGCGTCAGGCGAAAGCGATAAGGATATTCAGTCTCATGCTAAAAATGATGACTATAATGCAAATGATAGTAGTGATGGTGCAACGGAAGATGGAAATGTCGTTAGAAATAAAGGTAAATTAGGTATAAAGAAAAGAAGTAAATTGAGAGTATATTACACAAACTGTAGGAGTCTATGTAACAAAATGAACGAACTTAGAGCCCTTGTTAGCAAAGAAAATATAGACATAATAGCGCTAACTGAAACGTGGATTAATACAGAAACCAGGCATTTTTTAGCAGAATTTGATATACCAGGATATAGTTTGTTTAAATATGACCGAACAAGTAAGAGGGGTGGCGGTATAGCAGTGTTTGTCAGGGGTACATTAAAAAGCTGTATTAAATCAGGTATTAGACTAAATAACGATAATGAAAGTGTTTGGGTAGAGGTTAACGAAGGTAGTGAGACCATAGTTATTGGAGTTATGTATAGACCGCCAAATATGAGTAGAAATGACGGAACGTCATTATGGGAGGAAATTAAAATGGCATCAAGGTTTAGCAATGTGTGCATTATGGGGGATTTTAATTTTCCGAATATAGATTGGCAGCATCAAATAGGAGACTCTGATTCTGAGGAGTTTATAGAGGTAGTACAAGATAGTTTTTTATTTCAATTCATAGATACGCCGACTAGAGGTAATAATATTCTCGATTTAGTTTCCAGTAACAATGAACATATGGTAAATAATGTAGAGATAGGGGACCACCTAGGAAATAGTGACCACAATTCTGTGTATTTTAATATACAATGGAAAGGTAATACCAGAGAGAATACAACATTAATACCGGACTTTAGAAAAGCCAATTATGGTGGGTTAAGAAGAGCCCTATTAGCCGACCCTATGGTCAAAAAATTAAGTCGATCCAGGTGTCCAAATGAGTGTACCCCTTCTCAGGCACCTGTCATCTTAAGTCAGGAAGAGACGTCAACCTTGGTAGATACATACGATAATTTTATCAAGTCAGTATTCAATGCACAAAATAAATACATCCCCAAAAGAAAATTTAGATCAACACAGAACCAACCCAAATGGATGAATAATAGACTATTAGATCTTCTAGGACAAAAGAGAGGAATATATAGAAAGATTAGGAAAGGCGAAATTCACCTACTTGCTTACTATCAGAATCTATCAAGACAGGTAAAAAAGGATATTAGGAAAGAAAAAAGAAATTATGAAATCAAGGTTGCCAATAACTCAAAAAATAATCCTAAAGCTTTTTACCAACTATATAAATCCAAGGTTAGAGATGTAATTGGTCCCCTTAAAACTTCGATAGGAGAAATGACAGAAAATGATTTAGAAATGTGCAGTACATTAAATAGTCAATTTCTTTCCGTTTTCACAAATGAAAATTTGGCACAGTTTCCAGAAGTCCGTAAGGTATATAGCGATAGTATAGAAAATAGGTTAAGTACGGTTACTATAAGTAGAAATGATGTGCTTAAGGAAATTGACAGACTGAAACCTCATAAATCGCCTGGTCCTGATGAGGTATATGCTAGAGTATTAAAAGAATGTAGGGATGAGTTAAGTTACCCATTAACATTTTTATTTAACAAGTCATTGGAGACAGGTATAGTTCCAGAAGCTTGGAAGCTTGCAAACGTAGTTCCGATCTTCAAAAAAGGTGACAAATCAATAGCATCCAATTACCGTCCCATTAGTCTTACATCAATCATAGGAAAGCTACTAGAGTCAATTATTGCTAGTCAAATTAGAAACCACTTAGATACATTTAATTTAATAAATTCTTCTCAGCATGGATTCACTCAGGGACGTTCTTGCCTTACTAATTTGCTTAGTTTTTTCTCAGAGGTATATGAAGCAGTAGATAATGACAAGTCATATGATATAATATATTTAGATTTCAGTAAAGCTTTCGACAGAGTCCCCCATGAGAGATTGATGAGAAAGGTTGAGGCGCATGGAATAGGTGGGGCGTTGTTGGGATGGATTAGGTCATGGCTAATTGGTAGGAAGCAGAGAGTCAGCATAAATGGTACGAAGTCAGAATGGGGAGCAGTCAAAAGTGGTGTCCCCCAGGGATCTGTATTAGGTCCTCTGTTGTTTGTTATATACATAAATGACCTAGATTTAGGTATAACTAGTAGGATAAGTAAATTTGCAGACGATACCAAAATGGGGAGAACAATTGATTCAGATAGAGATATAGAGTGCCTCCAAAGGGATCTAGATACCTTACACGAATGGTCAGTAAATTGGCAGATGAAGTTTAACATTGACAAATGCAAGGTATTAAAGATAGGGAAGATGCATACAAATGTTAAATATAAACTAGCTAATGTGGAATTAGAAAACTCGAATTGTGAGAAAGATCTAGGTGTGTTTGTTAGCAATGATTTGAAGCCTAGACAACAGTGTATAAGCGTTCGAAACAAGGCAAACAGGATTCTCGGGTTCATCTCTAGGAGTGTGAGTAACAGAACTGCTGATGTTATCTTAAAACTTTACTTGTCATTAGTGAGACCCCATATGGATTATGCTGTTCAATTTTGGTGTCCTTATTACAGAATGGACATAGATTCATTGGAGAGAGTACAACGTAGAATGACAAAAATGATCCATAATATTAGAAATCTTCCGTATAAAGAAAGGTTGAAGAAATTAGGCTTACATTCGTTAGAGAGACGCAGAGTTAGAGGGGATATGATAGAGGTGTTCAAGTGGGTTAGTGGGATTAACAAAGGGAACATGACAAATGTACTAAAGCTCAGTGATAGCGAAAGAACTCGTACCAATGGTTTCAAATTAGATAAATTTCGTTTCAGAAAAGATATAGGCAAATATTGGTTTGGTAACAGAGTTGTAGATGGGTGGAATGGACTACCAGGTGCTATAGTGGGATTAAAAACGATAGGGAGCTTTAAGATAAAATTGGATAAGCATATGGACGAGAAGGGTTGGGTGTGAAGGGGGATCAGCAGGGTTGGGCCAATCAGCGCTCTGCAGACCCCCGTAATCCTGCGTTAATCTCTAACCGTTTTGGTAAGATGATCCTCAGGGTATTAGAGTGTTGAGCCTATAATTGGGCTTTGTAATTGGGGTTGTGTGGGACAGGGATCTGCCTTGCTTGGGCCAATCGGCTTTCTGCAGACTCCCATTTTCTTATGTTCTTATGTTCTTATAAAACATGAAAAATATTGATTCTTGTGGTAAAAATATATGCGAATATGCTTCCACACTAATGTTACGACCGGGGCTCGTATAAAACAAGGGCTCTTAATCATTGGACTAGGAAAGCACACAGCCACAACGGTAACACTAGATCCAACCCCTGAACTTATAATGTCGGCGCACAAAAACACCTATACCCTCCAGAGTTAAATCTGCGATAACGGGGTATCCTATAACTCAGTATAAGTGCACTACTACTACAGGCTGATGATCTCTGATACAGCCTGATCACAACAACATACAATTACGGTAATAAGGTATACTAGGAACAGATAGAGATCTTAATTAAATCACTGCAATGATTTAATGCAAACTAGAAGAAGGTATATTTAAAGTTTCTGTAAACAATAATGAACTGTCACTCCTATACTAAAGAAAGTGAACGAAAGTCCCAAAGCATCGGGCAGGAATATTCTGAAGAAAGTCTGATGCTGGGGTAAGATGATCGTATCGGATTTTGAACTGTAGTATAAAGCAGGAACAGGATATGACAATTGTAAGGACATATAGGGTTAACTGGCACGGGAATAATAACTGCGCAATAGTAGGAACTCAAACAGCAAAAGAAGTACTTCCTCATCAACGAAACAGCCTACTAGGGTTGTGCAACTCCACAACAACCTAGACTAATAAATGCTGTGAATAATAATGCATACATGACAGAAAGAGTTTATAATCTAAATCTGGTGTCTGCTAGGCGAATAAAGTCTAGCTGGGATGTAGTAGGCTAGGAAACAATGGCTGAGCAAGCGGCTCGTAGCCTAGCGAAGTCCTTAAGGCTGTGCGGCCAAATTACGTTAATTGACGGGGTGCTCTCTTGAGAGATCCAGATCGCTAGTATCTGGTTCTCTCCTGGCGACCCTCTCAAAGTCAAAGCAAACGAGTTAGCACAGTGTTGGGTGGCAGAGGCAAAAGCCCTCACTCGCAACACAGCGCTAAACTCACAAGGTACACAGTCAGAAAGACCACCTAGGCTTCCCACGTCTCCGTTGCGATTGTACAGGTTCAACAAAATCTAGTACACATCGGAAATCACAACACGAGTAGCCTTATCCCAGTCTAGCATTAAATCCCCCAGCAGACCACCGCGATACAGGAAGGGAGACACCGTGAGTGTGTCAAACCTCTACAGACAAAAATGGCAACCCCTCCAAAATGCCTAACTAAACATGGGTTATCTGAGAGCTTCAGCATATAATATGATGGCCGATATATGAAATCGTCCAGGACCAAAGGGAAGTTATGATATTAAATAGAGTGGAAGAATGAGAGGTAAGAAGTTGAGAGAGAGAGAGAAAGTGCTCTATAGGTAGAAGTCGGGAGACAGGTGCAAGGGATATGTGAAGGGTATGCTGGTCAGGCAAGCTCTGAGGATGGAACTCCTCGGGACCCCTCCAGGATCACACACAAAGGCATGGTGGTCAGCCAATCACAGGCCGCTACGTCACCAGAAGGCGCCAGGAACCACCAGCCAATCAAAACCGAGAGAAAAGACCACGCAGGCCAGCAACTCCTCCGGGAAGGAGGAGGAGGAAAAGCAACATTCACCTCCCCCACCCTGCTCGCTCACTCTCTCTCTCTCCTTCACTACAATGCATCTTATGTTCAACTCATGATATAAAATACAATGCATTGTCACAGGCGAAAACAAAGACCACTTCTACCCTGCCTGTGACATGATGATTCACAAGAAAGAAAGTACAACATTGTAGACAGACTGTAGCCCATTTCACTGCCCTGGCGAGCGCTAGTGGCCACCGGGAGGCGATTCTGCGAACGCTGGCAGGCGTCACACTAAAGGTGTGTAGAAAAGGGTAGGTTCACTGCACAAAATTAAAACAAATTTAGTGCTAAAATTAAATTGCATCTAAAATATATTGCATGCACAAAATAAGGGTTTAAAAAGTATGTCCGAGTATCTTATTAGAAGGCTCGGACTGTTGTGTACATATTAAAAAAATGTTTATGTAAAAGTGTTAAAATGTATTTCTCTACTTTCGTAGATCTTCAGTTATTATAAAAATTTGCAAGAGTGGCTGGCTCCAGAGTCAGGTATTTGTTCTGTACTCTTCTGTGGATTTCCAGTCACTGGTTTAGACAATAAAATGTTTGTCTTAGGTTATGATAGTTAAAAAAATACTTCGTTCTTGTTCCAATATTGTTTTTCGTTCAGAGTCTATTTATAGTTCTTTATTCAAATGAGGCTTGGATTTATTGATGACGTGACTTTCTTTACTCTTTCTCAAAGCAACGTCATCTTTCTTTACTTTGTAAAAGGGCATTATATTAAAATTAGGAGATTTATCTTTAGCACATTTTGATATGCGAGTACTAACATATAGCCCTGTATTATGTCTAATGTGGTCCCTGTGCAGGTTTGTTCTAAGTCTAAGATTCGAAGTCTCGCCAATGTAGATGGAATTACAGCCATTACAACGAATCACGTAGATACAATTGAGCGTGGAACAATTCATATTATGATTAATTTCAAATGTGTAATTAGTATCTACAAATTTGAATTGATTCCCTTCTATTATTTGTGTGCATAATTTGCATCTTGGGTTACCACATTTCGTCACCCCTTGATTTTGTACCGTATTGAATCTGGCCTTGGTTAGCAAATTCTTAAGGTTACTGGGTTGTTTCTTCGACTTTATTAATGAAACATCTTTAAATATATGCTTAGTTTCTTGAGAGGTTTTTCATAGGGCAGCTGCGGATTTTGCTCCACTGAAATGATCATCGAAGTTTGGATTGTATGTACTTATGTATGGTAGTATATCATTGGATGTATTGTCAGTTGCTTTATCACTGGTGCGTAGTACGCTGATGGAGATCTGTTTTGCGCGACTTATTCCATTATTTATTATGCCTTTAGGATAATTACGATCCAATAAGAAGTCTTTTAATTCACTTAATCTTATATCTCTCAGAGTAGGTTCTGAAACAATTGTGCAAATTTTGCGTGCTAAGTTGAATGGAATGTTGTTTTTTACGTGTCTCGGGTGGTTCGAGTTATAGTCCAGATATTGTTTTGTGTCAGTAGCTTTATAGTGGACATCTGTTATCACTGCATTTGTTTGCTTCATAATTTTAACATCCAAGAAAGTTACCGTATCTCCTATTTTATCACAGGTGAAATTAATTTTGGGATCAAGCTCATTCATCAAGTCTATTAGCGTGTATACATCACCATCTCTTTCATCCCATACCATGAAGACATCTAAATATCTCATATAGTTGTTCTTTATTTTATTGGCAGTGGATTCGCCAAACGAGGAGAGTATTTTATAATATAAGGTATTCTCCAAATATCCCAGGACCAGATTTGCATAATTTGGGGCAAACTTCGTTCCCATTGCTGTTCCAGATACTTGTAGATAATTTGATCCATTAAACTCAAAGGAGTTATTTTCGAGGATCAATTTGCACCCGTCCGAAATCAGGCTAGAGGGTAAACGGTTTGTTTGTTCATAATGATTTTCAAGCCAATAATGTATGGCTTTGTATCCCAATGCATGACGGATATTGCTATATAGGCTAACTACGTCTAGAGTCACAAAAATGTCAGAGTCGCTCAGCTGAGAAGGGATTTTATTTAAAAAGTCTAGATTATTCTTTATGTATGCAGGGATGAGTTTTAGAAAAGGTTGTAGTGCAATATCCAGGAGGTGACTGAGTCTCTGGGTAGGACAACCAGGACCAGCAACAATAGGCCTCATCTTTAAATCTGAAGGGTTCGGGACCGATATATACTCTGAATTCCCTTCTTCGGTAGCCTTGATTATGGATTTTGATTTGTGTATTTTTGGAAGGCCATAAAATAAACTAGTTTTATATTCGAAATTTGTAAGGTACTTTATTTCATCTTTAGTTAGGGAGCTTTCGTATTTTTTTTAATGCAGTTTTGATTTTGTTGATGGTGGTTTTATCAACATTGTTAGGAATCCTTTTATATGTTTCTTGATCGTTCAATATTTCCATAATTTTATGTTCATAGAAAATACTGTCCATTAGGACTACTGCTGATCCTTTATCTACTTCTTTTATAGTTACGTCAGTTTGATTTTTTAGAGAAGCTATTGCTCTGCGTTCATCATATTTAAGATTGGATTTTTTGCATTTGGGGTCATTCGTAATAGTTTTAGTAAGGTTAAAGAAAGTTATGGTTTTGTCCAAAGTCTGGTTTAGGCCACTCGGACTTACCTTTAACCAGTGAAATGTTTTCCATTGGTTTGTCATGAAAGTATTCTTTTAGCCTTAGTTTTCGGCAAAAGTAATCGATATCATTGTTAAGCTCTTCTCTATTTTGATCCTTGGGTGTGGGACAGAATTTTAAACCCTTAGCAAGTATAGAGTGTTCAACGTCACTAAAATTTACTGTGAAAAGATTGATTACTTTTGGGTCTATTTTGGAATTTTCCGCCAATGCCGATTCCCGAAAAAAATTACCTCTGCTCTCTGGCTTGTCATTTGGTTGGAGTATACCTTGAACAGCTGTATTTAGTTGGGAGATTGCAGTGCCTAAACTTTGGAGGGTTGGTTAATGTTGAAAATTTGCATAGCTTGGTTTTGCTGTATTCTGCTTCTGATAATGTGTATTCTTATGTGTATTGCTGTAAGTATTTGGCTTCCTGTTGATGTTTCTTGGGGCATTAGAAACGTGCATATTACTTTCAGTTTTGTCTTGGTTGTTGTTCATGTCTTGGAAGAAAGTTTGCCTTTTCTCACATATGCTGTTAGAGAGGTCTTCTTCCTTCTTAATGTCTGAAAACCAATTTGCTATGAGGTTTTGCCTTACCTCGGGGGATTCGTGTCTGTTTACCATGGTTTTTATTTGGTTTTCTGCTTCCTCCATGATTTGTAGCGGTTTCTCTGTTTGTTCATCTAATCGTTCAATTTCAGTTTTGACTTTTGCTATTTCTAACTTGTTTTGTCTCTTTATGTGGTTTTCACTTTGCCCAGGAATCGGTTTTTCTCTGAACTTAGGAGGGATTATGGGTTCAGTTTGCTTAAGAAAATTATTATAGATGGCGCTGATGCCTGCAGATCTGATATGGTAGTAAAATGCATGTTTGCTAATGTTGAGTTGTTTTTGTCATTCCTCACTATTGGAATCAGATGGTTGTTCTGTAGGCACATCATTGTTTCGTTTTGTTATGCAATTAGTGTTTGCATTAGAGCTTTCTTTGATTTGAAGAGAGGACAATGTTGCCATTAGTTCTCTCTTATGTTAATTTTGGTTTTCAATGATGGTCTCTTGGTTGGATTGGATTTTTTCTACTACTAAACAAATTCGTTTTAGCCAGTATAAAGTCTCCTTCTCTTCGGTCTTAAGATCCATATTTGAAGCCATTTTGATTAAAAATAGTACAGTGTTCCACTTCACAAGAATAGGTTAGATATAAAACATGAAAAATATTGATTCTTGTGGTAAAAATATATGCGAATATGCTTCCACACTAAAGGTGTGTAGAAAAGGGTAGGTTCACTGCACAAAGTATAAACAAATTTAGTGCTAAAATTAAATTGCATCTAAAATATATTGCATGCACAAAATAAGGGTTTAAAAAGTATGTCCGAGTATCTTATTAGAAGGCTCGGACTGTTGTGTACATATTAAAAAAATATTTATGTAAAAGTGTTAAAATGCATTTCTCTACTTTCGTAGATCTTCAGTTATTATAAAAATTTGCAAGAGTGGCTGGCTCCAGAGTCAGGTATTTGTTCTGTACTTTTCTGTGGATTTCCAGTCACTGGTTTAGACAATAAAATGTTTGTCTTAGGTTATGATAGTTAAAAAAATACTTCGTTCTTGTTCCAATATTGTTTTTCGTTCAGAGTCTATTTATAGTTCTTTATTCAAATGAGGCTTGGATTTATTTATGAAGTGACTTTCTTTACTCTTTCTCAAAGCAACGTCATCTTTCTTTACTTTGTAAAAGGGCATTATATTAAAATTAGGAGATTTATCTTTACCACATTTTGATATGTGAGTACTAACATATAGCCCTGTATTATGTCTAATGTGGTCCCTGTGAAGGTTTGTTCTAAGTCTAAGATTCGAAGTCTCGCCAATGTAGATGGAATTACAGCCATTACAACTTAGCACTAGATACAATTGAGCGTGGAACAATTCATATTATGATTAATTTCAAATGTGTAATTAGTATCAACAAATTTGAATTGATTCCCTTCTATTATTTATGTGCATAATTTGCATCTTGGGTTACCACATTTCGTCACCCCTTGATTTTGTACCGTATTGAATCTGGCCTTGGTTAGCAAATTCGTAAGGTTACTGGGTTGTTTCTTCGACTTTATTAATAAAACATCTTTAAATATATGCTTAGTTTCTTAAGAGGTTTTTAATAGGGCAACTGCGGATTTTGCTCCACTGAAATGATCATCGAAGTTTGGATTGTATGTACTTATGTATGGTAGTATATCATTGGATGTATTGTCAGTTGCTTTATCACTGGTGCGTAGTACGCTGATGGAGATCTGCTTTGCGCGACTTATTCCATTATTTATTATGCCTTTAGGATAATTACGAGCCAATAAAAAGTCTTTTAATTCACTTAATCTTATATCTCTCAGAGTATGTTCTGAAACAATTGTGCAAATTCTGCGTGCTAAGTTGAATGGAATGTTGTTTTTTACGTGTCTCGGGTGGTTCGAGTTATATTCCAGATATTGTTTTGTGTCAGTAGCTTTTTTGCCCCGCTCGATGACGTCACGGCTGGCTGCCTCGTGGGGGTTGGTTGAGGGAGGTCCTTACCATGTTGCTAGCTTCTTTACTAGTGGTTAGAGGACTTGTTACCGCTTTTTTCCCACGCGGCTCGACCTAGTGCGAGTATATATACAGGTTCCTCGCCACTCTTTCCCTCAGATCTGGTTTCTAGAACGCATCTATCTTATCCCTTGCTACCTGTCCCCCGCTCTGCACCTGAGAATCTTTTCCTCTGCCTACCTCTCTCTTTTTCCATATCTTTCACCACCTTTTATTAATATTATACCCCCTCTGGTTAACTCTGCAAAATCAGCTTCATGCTGGCCAGTTGTATTGTGCGTTAAGGTCTGATATAACCCATGTATGTTAGTGTTAAGATAAGTTGATCACGAAGCATTGGTTGGCATTCATATTGTTTAGTACCGCTTCCTATAATTATTAGTGTTCTGCTGGATTAGATAATGCTAGACTGGGGGTCTGATATTATAAGGTATTGTTTCCTATGAGTGCTGGCTTTAGGTAAAAGCTGCACGACATACCTGAGAACTGGAGTTGATTGAGTAAATTCTAGTCTGTGTGCCATTGAGAGTAGAGCATGCACGAATGAGGGCTTTTTGCCTATACCATTCTGCACTGTTCTAAGCTCGTTGTTTGTCTTTGAGGTACGCCAGGAGAACGCTTAATACTTCGGTATTAAGGTTTCTCAAGAGAGCTACCCTTCCCTATAACGTAATATTTGATGCACAGACTTGAGATTTGCACTAGGCTATGCGGCATGCCATGCGCACCAGTATCTCGTATCATTGACTCTAGCTAGACTTTATCAGTCACAGTAGACATTAAGTATATTAACCTAATTACTCTTTTTATGCATACCCATTTATGATTACACAAGCATTTCGCAGCCTAGTTTGATGTATGGAGACACAAACGACTTAGGCTCTTTTTGTTGATAGGAATACTGCAGTGTCGTGGCGATTATTATTGTTGTAGTGTTTAGGATATTCTTGGCTCCGACTGCATTATATATTCTGCCTTTTTGTGCGCATAGCCTGCACGAGCATTGTTCCGCTGCCTGCCTTTTTGGGTTCCATTTCCGATACGAGCATCTTTATAGCATCTAACATTTAAAGAAGATTCCTTGCTAGTGTTGAAGGACTTTAGTGCACTTTCTTTCATGCAGGAGTGCCTGACATTTATTGATTAAAGTAACGTAAGCTGTAACTTCTCTTACCACCTTACTTTGCATACCATAACCAAGCACCTTCGGTTATAGGTAGTAATAGGCTGTTTTCACATAACATTAAGCCTAGAATAGACGCACATTTATTGAGAGTTTGATAGCCTATTATTGCATATAGAACTCTGTAGAGTATTTGTGTTCTTTGTTCACTGGGAATATACATCAGAGGTTGGATCTAGCGCTTTCCGTTGTAGCATATATGCCATTACTAGTCCAATGAATAAGAGCCCTGATATATTTGAACCTCAGTCGTAACAAATGGCGACCTTACCTAGGATTTGGTGAACCTACATTTATTAAGCAGGGAACATTTGTTGTTTTGGGGAATATTTTGCGGGGATCAGCAAGAATTTTTTTTTTTTGCAACATAGTATAGCCCTTGAGTATTTCCGAGAATTTGTGTGTGTATATCGAGGTATAAGAGTTTGGGGTGCTTCTTTTCTGAATATTGAGGTGGGAAATTTTTGAGAGCATCATGTCTTATACCGGATCAGAGGAGAATGGAGACACAGTACGTAATGTCGAAACTGAGGAACAGCAGCATGATGAAAGGGTTAATCGGGTGAACTGTGAGGAGGATGCTAGGATATTTTTGCAATGGCCTGTTACTGCCGAGCGGTTGGAGGGTATGAATCGGTACGGTCTTCAATGCCTGGCCACAGCTATCGGTCATGCGGTTACTAGCAGCATGACCAGGGATAACTTGATAACGTGTGTACTGGGCAGGGTGACTGGTGAGCGAGATGGGTTGAGTGCTCAGAGCCCTTCGGCCATGCTTCCCCTACACTCGACTCCCAGCCATCCCAGTAGTTTGCCGACCCCGGGTACGCTTCCGCAGTTGGGTGGTGACTGGCAGGGTGGGTTGCCCCTGGGGGGACCACCGGTAATTTCAAACATTGTAGCACCTTCACCTCCTCAAGGGTTAACTCCAGAATTATTGCTTCAGCTCGAATTAGCTAAGCTTCAGCAGCAACAAAGGGCATGTGAGCTTCAGCAGCAATTAGAATTAGCCAAGATAGAAGAGAGAAAAACTATCAGTCAAGCAAAAATCCAAGCTGAGTCGACTAGGTACTGTGCCGACATGGACGTAGAGAAGTCGCGAGTAGAGACAACGGGACAGCGACTTGGGGCTGGTAACCGTGTTCATGAGCAGTCTCTCTCGCACTTATTGAAACTAGTTCCGGTGTTTGATGAGAGTGGTGTAACAGAATTTTTCGCACACTTTGAGAAGAAGTGCCAGGAACACCAGTGGCCAGAGAATAAATGGGCAGCACTTGTATCCTCTAGATTAATAGGCAAGGGTCTTAAAGCCTACGATGCGTTACCTTTGGAGTTATGTATTGTGTACGAGGATCTCAAGGAGGCTGTCCTGAGGGCTTACGAACTGCAACCAGAAACGTACCGTTTGAAGTTCCGGGGTGTAACTAAGGGAAGAGATAGCACCTTTTTGGAACACGCCCGGGACTTGTCCGATGCTATGGGGAACTGGCTCCGATCTGAGAAGGTCACAACATTTGATGAAATTAAGCAGTTAATGATGTTGGAGCAGTTCTTTAACCTAACAAGTGCGCATGGGGGTAATTGAAAACGTCCCCCTGTGCTGACGTATTTGAGGTGTTTCCGTCACTAAAATATTCATTGTACCATTAATAGCATTAATAATTATCCATATGCGCCTATTATGGGTTGATTATAAAGGTATTAACCTGAAACAACAATAAAACGAATGAAAACAGCGTTTGGATGGTCAAAATCGGAGATATAGCCCGCGAGTTGTATAATGTATGGGTGAGGCAAACTGCTTTCCCGCCAATTTCCCCCAAGGCCACTGAGACACAGTCGATCGATACTCTCTCTCTCTCTCTTGCACTCGCTTGCCATCAGTGATGACAACACCCTGCTTGCAACTCGCTAATGTTAGCACGAAAATATACCTCAGAATAAGGGAATAATAGGGAAAATAGGTGATAACTGAAGGAGAGGAGGAAAGTGGGGAAGGAGGGGAGGTAGAGGACTGAGATTTTGCATGGCCCAGGGGCCAAAAAAAAAAAAAAAAAAAAAAAAAAAAAAAAAAAAAAAAAAAAATCGATGTCAAAAGTTGATTTTTTATTTTACTTACTCTCAAGAGTCTTCCCGCAGTCCGCCGGGGGAACTCTTAAGAGTCTCCCCGCAGCTCCCGGGTTAAGAGCACGGGCGGTGATCTAACTTTGAACTTGAAGGAGAAAAACCTAAGAACTCTAGTCGAAGCAGCAGAAATGGCTGATCGACGGCTGTCGTTGATTCAGGGTTGCGGGTCCTCACAGAAGTACGATGTAAGTGCTAAGGACCGTTATCCTCCCCCTCCCCGTAACAATGACACATTTAAACAGAAGAGCCATGAAACTAAAACTGAATCCAAACCTTACACCACACCGTATGTGAAAAGTCAGGGGCCTTTTACATCACAGTATAAGCCGAAACCGAAATTTATGTGTTTTAGTTGCCACCAGGAGGGTCATAAGGCAAATGAGTGCCCTAGTCGACCTCCTCCGGCAGCCGTGTCTTTTGCTTACGGCATTGGAGTGTTCAAGAGGACATCGGAGTTTGTTAGAGGCATTTCTTCCGAGGTAAATACACTGCCAGTGCAGAAGGATCCGGAAGGCTTATTCCCTGTCCGTGATGCCTTTAGTGACCACAGGGGACTCGGTTGTGTGGAGTGGGGGGGTAGAAGACATGAGGTGAGAATTTTGCGTGACACTGGGGCATCGCAAACATTGTTGAGAAATTTCACTGGTCAACCTGTAAATACGGCGCGGGTGGTTGTGGTTCAGGGAGTTAATGCGACAAGGTCATACCCGCTTGTAAGAATGAAGGTGGAAGTTGATGGTGTGACTCGGGACCTGGATGTAGGAGTTGTGGAGAAGTTACCTGTTGGGGGCGTCGACCTCCTTCTCGGCAACGACTTTGCGGGACCTACTTCTGAGGCTCCACCCTTGGTCGTTGCCGAGAAGCCGGCCGACGTGAGTAGGGAGGAGCAGGAGTGGGTTGAGAAGTGTCGGGTGCAGCCTATGGCGTGTGTTGTCACCGGAGATCCTGCATCCAGGGAGTCACATTCTGGTCAGCAATCTTTAGATCAGCGGAGGAAGGGTACCGAGAAGGGGTTGAAAGTTGATGCGGTTGAGAGTTTAGTATCAACGGACCTTCTCGGGGACTCATTATTAGGACCACATTTCGAGTCTGCAGAACACCCAGTAACTGTTCCTGAAAAGGCAGAGGATGGGCTTAAGAAGACGAAAGAGTTGAAGGAGGACAGTGATGCACAGTCGGGAGATGTAGCGACAAGGTACCCTGACGCGTACCCTATGAGAAATGGGTCGGCGAAGACGGTGGTCCGAAGCTTGCTAGTGTATTTTTCCTGGTATGGTTACCCGCAGGGGATTCAGTCAGTCCAGGGACCCAACTTCACTTCTAGCCTCTTTGTTCAAGCAATGCCGCAGCATGAGATTGTTGGGGTTGTGTCATCTGCGTATCATCCGGAGAGCCAGGGTGTGTTAGAGCGATGGCACTCAGCCTTGAAATCTGTGCTTCGTTGTTGTTGCTTTGAGAGTGGGAAGGGTTGGGATCTTGGCCTGCCATGTGTTTTGTTTGCTGTGCGGGAGGTACCTGGGGAGAGTCTGGGATTCAGCCCTAATGAGCTCGTCTTTGGATACCGTGTCAGAGGGTCTCTCCATATGGTTGAAGAAGTATGGGAGGGCGCAGAAAAACCTTGTTCTATGCTCAAGTGTGTCCTCGACAGTCGAGAACGGATGTTGCGCAGTCTGGAGTTGGCTGGCCGTAATTTGACTAGCTATCAGGCCCTCAGGAAGGACAGGTACGACCTCAAGGTTGAACTCAGGGAGTTGCACGTGGGTCAGGAGGTGTTGATTCTACTGCCCCTTGTAGGTCACCCCTTATCCGCGAAGTACGCTGGTCCTTATAGGGTGGTGGAGGAGCTATCAGACCTGGATTACTTGGTAGCCACTCCAGACAGACGGAAGCGCAATCAGTTATGTCATGTTAATCCCATGAAGGAGTATGGGAGGCACCCCCCTGAGCTTCTCACTGTGCCTGTGATGACGTTTAGCCGTCAAGGTGGAGAAGGAGAACGGGACAGTCAAGCTCAGGTGGAGGATAACTGGAAGGATAAGAAGTTCAAATGGGCGCCTGAGTGTGAGAAGGTGTTTAGAGAAGTAAAACACCTGTTGTGCACTCACCCGATCCTCAGGGCCCCTGACTTTAGCCTACCTTTCCAACTAGCAATGGAGGCTAGTGGTGTGGGGGCTGGTGCCGTCCTTGTGGAAAAGGACGATGATGGGCTGGAGCATCCTGTTAGTTTCTGCTCGGAGAAGTACAATTCGGCCCAGGGGAGCTGCTCTGTTGTCGAGGAGGAGCTGCTGGCGGTTGTGCTTGCGCTGGGGCATTTCGAGGTCTATGTTCCAGCCTATGGTCCGGTCGTTGTAGTTTACCCAGATCATCACCCTCTCAAGTTCTTGGACCAGTTTCACAATCTGAATATGAGGCTGACCAGGTGGTCACTAAGGTTATTGGTATATAACCTGGATATACGCCATATTGCCGGTTGTGACAACGTGGTTGCAGATGGTCGTTCAAGGGTATATGATCCTGGGTAGATTGACACACGGGTAGCCTCCGGCTTTAGTTTGAATAGTATTTTGCGCTTGGTGCTTGTTGGCTCGCGGTTGTAGCCCAGCGTATTGGGTCATAAAGCAGGAGTTGAGCGTTTGGTATAGAAGAAAAAACTAGGCTTGCCCCTATAGTGCAGCCGAAATAAACAAATTAAAAACATAAAAATCAAATAAAAACTTTCTTTGATAGTTGAATTTTTTCAGTATGTTATAGAAGTAATTCTGAGTTGCACTCATCTCAGAATGCTGGGCTAGAGAAGCTCGCTCTTGAGGAGCATAACTACATAATATTATAATTTAACCTATTGCGTTGGGGAGGGTTATAATTTTGTAATATGTTTTGTTGAGGAACTGTGCCAGATATTTTACTGCCGCTGGGTGATGGGAAGTAGAGATATAGCATGGGTTCTAACCATCAGATTTTTGTGAGCCTTGGGGCCTCTGAGAAAAATCTTGGGGGGGGTGTGACGTTAACCACTCCGTTACAACCGCATGGCTTGTCCTACAGTGACTCGCTAGGATCGCCAGGGCAGTGGATGTGGCTACAGTTTATGTATTAGGGTGTGCTTTATTTCATTTGTGCATTTGATAGAGTCTGGCATCAATCCTTATTGTCAAAGATGTCACACTACGGCCTTGCATCATTAGTTCCACTAATTTCTTCTTATCTTCATAACAGAAAAATACGTGTAATGGTAAATGGCCTTTATTCTCAATTTCACTCAATAAATGCTGGTGTTCCCCAGGGATCAGTTTTGGCCCCAATTCTGTTCCTCATTCATATCAATGATCTCATATCTACCACTCATAATCCAATACATTCCTACGCAGATGACTAACACTCCACAGTTCCTTCACATTTACCAATTCTTTCACCCAACCCGATCTTATAAATTCAAAAATAAACACTGCAATTTCTCTGAACCAGGACCTTTCTAGAATTAATGGATGGGGACAAAAGAATCTAGTTTCCTTTAATGCAAGAAAACCAAGTACATTCAATGTTCTAACCGACAGAATCTCACTGACTCCCATATATTTTTTAATGATGTAAATATTCCCACTTCCCCTAGTATTGACATTCTCGGTGTAACATTAACTACTAACTTGAGCTGGACACATTATGTTAGAAGCATTGCTAAGAATGCCTCTAAAAAACTGGGACTCCTGTACAGAGTTCGAGAATTCTTCACTGACGAGCAGTTGGCCGTGATATATAAAAGTCCATGTGCGTTCTCAGATGGATTACTGTTCATCTCTGTGGGGTGGAAGTGGAGTGGTTGCATTGAGGCAGTTGGACAAAATTCAAAATAAAGCTATTAGATTAATCAATAACCCTGCAATCACACAGGACCTTCCTACATTATCCATACGAAGAAACGTTGCATCCCTTGCATTATTCTACAGATATTTTCACAGCAATTGTTCCGAGGAACTTGCTTCAATTGTGCCGCCTCTCCACATCTTTCCCCGTAGAACTAGGGCAGCTGAGAGCGCCCATGAATTTACACTTTCTCCTCCACAATGCAGAACTTCTGCTTATCAGAATTCATTTATCCCCAGAGCTACTACTCTTTGGAATTCACTTCCCTCGAATTGCTTTCCACAAACTTACAATCTACAAATGTTTAAATCCAGTTGTTACAAACATTTTATGAATGGAGGATGCCTTTAGGCACATGGACCTTTTTGTTTTATCTGTGTTTTTCCTTCCTCCGTTCATTGTCTCTTTTTTTTTAAATATGAAAGCTTGAGTCATGGGCAGTCCAGAAAGGCTCTTTGTTTTCACCCATGTCAAGGCTTTCTATATTTAATTGTAAAGTATATGTTTTATCATTAACTAGTAATGATGGGATCTGGGAGAAAGAGAGAGTAGAACAGAGTGAGAGGGGCGCGCGCAGTGTTTTTGCCCCGCTCGATGACGTCACGGCTGGCTGCCTCGTGGGGGTTGGTTGAGGGAGGTCCTTACCATGTTGCTAGCTTCTTTGCTAGTGGTTAGAGGACTTGTTACCGCTTTTTTCCCACGCGGCTCGACCTAATGCGAGTATATATACAGGTTCCTCGCCACTCTTTCCCTCAGATCTGGTTTCTAGAAAGCATCTATCTTATCCCTTGCTACCTGTCCTCCGCTCTGCACCTGAGAATCTTTTCCTCTGCCTACCTCTCTCTTTTTCCATATCTTTCACCACCGTTTATTAATATTATACCCCCTCTGGTTAAATCTGCAAAATCAGCTTCATGCTGGCCAGTTGTATTGTGCGTTAAGGTCTGATATAACCCATGTATGTTAGTGTCAAGATAAGTTGATCACGAAGCATTGGTTGGTATTCATATTGTTTAGTACCGCTTCCTATAATTATTAGTGTTCTGCTGGATTAGATAATGCTAGACTGGGGGTCTGATATTATAAGGTATTGTTTCCTATGAGTGCTGGCTTTAGGTAAAAGCTGCACGACATACCTGAGAACTGGAGTTGATTGAGTAAATTCTAGTCTGTGTGCCATTGAGAGTAGAGCATGCACGAATGAGGGCTTTTTGCCTATACCATTCTGCACTGTTCTAAGCTCGTTGTTTGTTTTTGAGGTACGCCAGGAGAACGCTTAATACTTCGGTATCAAGGTTTCTCAAGAGAGCTACCCTTCCCTATAACGTAATATTTGACGCACAGACTTGAGATTTGCACTAGGCTATGCGGCATGCCATGCGCACCAGTATCTCGTATCATTGACTCTAGCTAGACTTTATCAGTCACAGTAGACATTAAGTATATTAACCTAATTACTCTTTTTATGCATACCCATTTATGATTACACAAGCATTTCGCAGCCTAGTTTGATGTATGGAGACACAAACGACTTAGGCTCTTTTTGTTGATAGGAATAGCTTGGCTCCGACTGCATTATATATTCTGCCTTTTTGTGTGCATGGCCTGCACGAGCATTGTTCCGCTGCCTGCCTTTTTGGGTTCCATTTCCGATACGAGCATCTTTATAGCATCTAACATTTAAAGAAGATTCCTTGTTAGTGTTGAAGGACTTTAGTGCACTTTCTTTAATGCAGGAGTGCCTGACATTTATTGTTTAAAGTAATGTAAGCTGTAACTTCTCTTACCACCTTACTTTGCATACCATAACCAAGCACCTTCGGTTATAGGTAGTAATAGGCTGTTTTCACATAACATTAAGCCTAGAATAGACGCACATTTATTGAGAGTTTGATAGCCTATTATTGCATATAGAACTCTGGAGAGTATTTGTGTTCTTTGTTCACTGGGAATATACATCAGAGGTTGGATCTAGCGCTTTCCGTTGTAGCATTTATGCCATTACTAGTCCAATGAATAAGAGCCCTGATATATTTGAACCTCAGTCGTAACACCCTTCTCTCCTCAGCCTGAATCTTAGCCATCTCAAACTCCCGCTGCTGAGATTCCCGCTTCTGCTGCAGCTGCATCTTAGCCATCTCAAGCTGGAAGAGCATATCTGCAGTTAAACCTTGAGGAGGAGGAGATGCAACAATTGGAGACCCACCCTGTGACAAACCACGCTGCCAGTGACTATCGGCCTGCGGGAACGTACCCGGCTCCGGAGCCCGAGGGGGCACCATGGTAGGAGTCGAGTGGAACGGGGGCTGGGCCGAACGTGCCCCAGCTCCCGCTCCACCCGATGCCCCACGCACCCCGCCGAGCACACAGGCCACCAGGTCACCTCTCGACATGCTGCTAGTGCCCACATGCCCCATGACCATGGCCAAACACTGGAGACCATACCGATCAATTCCCGACACCCGGTCAGCAGTAATAGGTATCTCCAGAAACTTCCTTGCATCCTCCTCACTAGCTATAACTCTAATGTCATCTAACAAAGCCCGCGGCTGCACCTCAGAGTCTGCTTCCCTTACTGTGTCCTCACTGTACATTGATCCGTCGTTCGACATGGTGTCCACCAAAAATTCTCAACGTTTATATAAAAAAAAATAGAAGTACCTAAACTCTTATGTAGCACTATTCACTCAAAAAATGCTTGAATCTTAAGTGTTATACTACTTGCCAACAAAAATTCCACGTGTCCACTATATTCCTTTAAACAAAAACAAATGACCACAACACTCCTGCAATAATTCTCTAAGTTCACAAAATCCTAAACAAGGTCGCCATTTGTTACGACCGGGGCTCGTATAAAACAAGGGCTCTTAATCATTGGACTAGGAAAGCACACAGCCACAACGGTAACACTAGATCCAACCCCTGAACTTATAATGCCGGCGCACAAAAACACCTATACCCTCCAGAGTTAAATCTGCGATAACGGGGTATCCTATAACTCAGTGTCAGTGCACTACTACTACAGGCTGATGATCTCTGATACAGCCTGATCACAACAACATACAATTACGGTAATAAGGTATACTAGGAAAAGATAGAGATCTTAATTAAATCACTGCAATGATTTAATGCAAACTAGAAGATATATTTAAACAATATATTATACAATAATGAACTGTCACTCCTATACTAAAGAAAGTGAACGAAAGTCCCAAAGCATCGAGCAGGAATCTTCTGAAGAAAGTCTGATGCTTGGGTAAGATGATCGTATCGGATTTTGAACTGTAGTATAAAGCAGGAACAGGATATGACAATTGTAAGGACATATAGGGTTAACTGGCACGGGTATAATAACTGCGCAATAGTAGGAACTCAAACAGCAAAATAATTACTTCCTCATCAACGAAACAGCCTACTAGGGTTGTGCAACTCAACAACAACCTAAGACTAATAAATGCCGTGAATAATAATGCATACATAACCGAAAGAGTTTATAATCTAAATCTGGTGTCTGCTAGGCGAATAAAGTCTAGCTGGGATGTAGTAGGCTAGGAAACAATGGCTGAGCAAGCGGCTCGTAGCCCAGCGAAGTCCTTAAGGTTGTGCGGCCAAATTACGTTAATTGACAGGGTGCTCTCGAGAGAGATCCAGATCGCTAGTATCTGGTTCTCTCCTGGCGACCCTCTCAAAGTCAAAGCAAACGAGTTAGCACAGTGTTGGGTGGCAGAGGCAAAAGCCCTCACTCGCAACACAGTGCTAAACTCACAAGGTACACAGTCAGAAAGACCACCTAGGCTTCCCACGTCTCCGTTGCGATTGTACAGGTTCAACAAAATCTAGTACACATCGGAAATCACAACACCAGTAGCCTTATCCCAGTCTAGCATTAAATCCCCCAGCAGACCACCAAGATACAGGAAGGGAGACACCGTGAGTGTGTCAAACCTCTACAGACAAAAAATGGTAACCCTTCCAAAATGCCTAACTAAACATGTGTTATCTGAGAGCTTCAGCATATAATACGATGGCCGATATATGAAATCGTGCAGAACCAAAGGGAAGTTATGATATTAAATAGAGTAGAAGAATGAGAGGTAAGAAGTTGAGAGAGAGAGAAAGTGCTCTATAGGTAGAAGTCGGGAGACAGGGGAGCAAGGGACATGTGAAGGGTATGCTAGTCAGGAAAGCTCTGAGGAGAATAGCTCCTCTGGACCCCTCCAGGATCCCACACAAAGGCACGGTGGTCAGCCAATCACAGGCCGCTACGTCACCCGGCAGCAGGCCTGCAGAAGGCGCCAGGAACCACCAGCCAATCAAAACCGAGAGAAAAGACCACGCGGGCGAGCAACTCCTCCGGGAGGGAGGAGGGAGGAGGAGGAAAAGCAACACTCACCTCCCCCACCCTGCTCGCTCGCTCTCTCTATCTCCTTCACTACAATGCATCTTATGTTCAACTCATGATATAAAATACAATGCATTGTCACAGGCGAAAACAAAGACCACTTCTACCCTGCCTGTGACATGACGAATCACAAGAAAGAAAGTACAACATTGTAGACAGACTGTAGCCCATTTCACTGCCCTGGCGAGTGCTAGTGGCTACCGGGAGGCGATTCTGCCAACGCTGGCAAGCGTCACACCTTCGTCAACACATAATCCAGCTCTGTATGCACCACAGGCTGTTGAGCAGGATTTATACGGGAATTAAACTGAGCCTTGCACTGTCTCCAGCCTCCATGTCGGAGTCTACCCCGTACATCAGGCCTGGAGAATGAACAAACATGCGAAAGTACTGCCATAGCCTAGTAAACAACTGCCTGGCACTGTCTCCATTAACAACATGCCTAGTGCCCTCCCACAACCCAGCCGAGACCACAGCTTCTAACCTGTAGTCTCCCTCCTTCTCCATCTTCGTCCCTAGAACAGCCAGGTCATGAGAGGGACCATCAGTACCACTTGTGCAGTCACTCCCATAGTTCATTATTGCTAAGGCTTCCCCACAGATACCGTACATGCGCACCCCCGCATTCCTTGCAAATACATCTGCCTGCGCAGCATCACCGCCTTCAGCGGCATGGCCAGATACAGTCGGTCTATGGTAGGGCTGTTGCATTTCACTAGAGCAGCATTGGGAGGCTATGCGATGGCCGGGCGCATCCACTCCACAGCCAACCTCGCCAATCTGCTCAATCTCCTCCTTCTGACCACCATACTTGGCAGCCATTGGTCGACCCTGACCTGGCAACCATGCCAAAGCCTCGTCGCCCACCTTGAACCACTGAAACAACGAGGCCAACGGTTTACTGACACTCAAGTGACCTGCCGGCGGAACCTCGTGCACCGCATGAGTTGTGAGGCCTGGGTGCTCGGCACAAACAGTGGGGTATGGACTGATCAGGTGCTGGAGCGCTGCACACTGCTGCTCAGGCAGGTGCTCTAGCGCATCCACAGCCACCTGACTCGTATCCCCCGCCCACTGCTCCACCGAGACATGACAATCCCGACTCTCCTCCACCTGTGCCCCACTGCCCCCCTCTCCTTCTCCACCTTTGCCGCTGCAGACCAACGCAGGGACAGTAGGGTGCTCAGGTGGTTGCCTCACAAACTCCTCTAACAGGTTCACCTGACATGCTTCCCCATCCTCGAGTTCAGTAGCCCCGTTCCCACAACTCTCCTCCACCTGGGAACTACTCTGTCGCGGAGTGCCATCACGCCCTACCATGTCCCTAGGGGGGACAGGTTCTGGGGCCACTCCGGAGCTCACCTTTGGGTCAAGTACCGAGTCACCAAGGAGTGTCGCTGGGTCCAAACTCTCAACCCGACCACCAGCCTCGACTTTCTCCTTCCGACCCTTCCTCCGCTGGTCATAAACTTGGGTACTAGGATGTGACACCTGAACGGACTGAGATCTCTCAAGCCCCTCTTGCTCCTCCCTACTCGTGTCGGCCGCCCTCTTGGCAACGACTAAGGGTGGAACCTCGGAAGTGGGCACCGCAAAGTCATTACCAAGAAGGAGGTCGACCCCCTCAACTGGCAACTTCTCCACCACACCCACATCCAACTCCCGTGTCACACCGTCCACCTCAAGCTCCATTCTGACCAGTGGGTAAGACCGCATAGCATTGATGCCTTGAACCACCACAACCCGAGCCACGTTAACAGGCTTGCCAGTGATATTCTTAACAAGTGTCTGGGAAGCGCCTGTATCACGCAATAACTCAAGCCTATGCTTCACACCGGCCCACCTCACAGTGCCGTGCCCCCTATGACCACAAAAAGCATCACGGACGGGTGACGAGCCCTCCTGCTGCTTCTGCACCGTCTGTGACTCCGCAACCGACGTATTACCCCGGGCAAACGCGGAAGACCTCGAAGACACACCGATGTTGCTCACTAGTGACACCACTGCTGTAGGCGGTGTGCTCAGACATGAGCGCGCAATATGCACCTTCTCATGACACTTGAAACATTCCACCTCACTCTTGGACTTCCTCTGAGGTGAGGAAGGGCCCTGGCCTTTCTTAAACGGGAAGGGTTTCGACTTGGGTTCATAATTGGCAACAGTACTCTTACATGGATAATTATATGTTGTGTCATTAATTCGGGGGGGGGTGGAGTGGTACGCCCTTGTTACCTGCCTCAGCTCTCTGTGCAGACCCGCACCCGCGAATCAATGACAACCTGAGGTCAGCCAGCTCAGCCGCCTCTTGTAGAGTTTTCGGTCGCTTTTCTATAATGTTAAGAGTCAAGTCACTGCCAGTACATTTAAAAAATTGTTCGAGCAACATTAGTTGTTTTACTGAATCAAAAGTAGTTGCCTTCTCCGACCTTAACCAATTTTCAAATGCATCTGACAGCTCTCTAGCGTGTTCCTGGAAAGTACTCTCCTTTCTTTTTGGAACCGCCCTAAACTTCAGCCTATAGGTCTCTGGCTGTAGCTCATACGCCCTCAGGACAGCCTCTTTCAATAACTCGTAATTCACACAGGAATCTAGGGGCAAAGCATCGTACGCCTTGAGTGCTTTCCCTGTCAATCGTGAAGAAACAAGGGCTGCCCACTTCTCCTCGGGCCATTGGTGCTCCTGGCACTTTTTCTCGAACCGGAGAAAAAATTCTGTAACTCCCAACTCATCAAATACTGGAACCAACTTAAGTAGATGCGACAGGGACTGGTCATGGGCTCAACCCCCCTGGGCGACCCGGTTCCTCGTCACCTCTACACGAGTTTTCTCTAGGTCAACATCGGCACAATTCTTTTCAGACTCAAACTTCAGCTCGGCCTCTCTCTGCTTGAGCTCAGCCTCATACTTAAACATGAGCTCAGCCTCATGCTTTCGCTGCTCATGCTCATGGTTTCGCTGTTCGAGCTAAGCCTCAGCCTGTCGCTCCTGCTGCTTAAGTTTGGCGAGCTCGAGCTGAAACAACATTTCGGCAGACAAACCTTGAGGAGGGGGTGCTACTATCGGGGACCCACCCCGTGAATCACCTAGAGGCATACCCAACCACCAGCGGGCATCGGCCTGCGGGAACGTACCCGGCTCCGGAGCCCAAGGGGGCGCCATGGTAGGAGTCGAGTGGAATGGGGGCTGGGCCGAAGGTGCCCCAGCTCCCGCTCCACCCGAAACCCCATGCACCCCACAGGCAGCCAGCTCACTTCTCGACATACCGCTAGTACCGGAAAACCCTAAGACCGTGGCCACACACTGCAGTCCGTACCGGTCTAGCCCCGACACCCGGTCCGCCGACATAGGCTTCCCCCCCAAAATCCGAGCATCCTCCTCACTGTTCACCACCCGAGCGCCGCTTAACAAATCCACCTTCTCCACCTCCTCGCCTGCCTCTCGCACTGTGCCCTCACTATGCTCAGACCCGTCCAGTGACATGATGGAGTCAACAACAAAAATTCTCAAGTCTAGACAACAAAAAAAAAACTCTTGCGTAGCTTTATTCACCAAAAAATATTCGAAGATGTTCTTGAGTGCAATACTAGGTCACCAATAACTCCAACAAGTTCTATGTATCCTCAAAACAATGTCTACTGCCAACAATGCGAGAAATAAATTCAACCCCCAAATGGCAATAAGATTTCTCCAAAACAAAACCTGCAATATTCAGTTCACTATATTCTGGTCTAAGGTCGCCATTTGTTACGACCGGCACTACGAAATAAACAAGGGCACTCAATATTGGACTAGATGATAGGCTAATCTGCAACAACGGTACGCTAATTCCAAACCCTCGAACTAATACGCCGGTGAACAAAACACTTAAAACCCTCCAGAGTTAATCTACTGGATAACGGGGTATCAATTAACTGGGTTTTAGTGCACTTCTACAAAGGCTTACCGATGACGGCAAAGCCTACTCACAACAGAGTACTTTACGTTAATAAATTGCTCTTAAGTAATAACAATGCTTGAATAAACTATGATAAGATTTAATAAAGGAGTATATGCTCACGTTAACTTTGTGCGAGTCTGTACTCAACACTAAACTCTACAATGCTCTATGAAAACACTGGAAGTCTAGTCCTACAGCAATCAGATAAAGAATCTTCTGAAAACGTCTGATGCTCTAAGATGCTCGTTAATATAGAACAGAAATAATGCAGGGGCAGGACACCAAAGCGTGTATCTTAAATACACCAATAAGTAGGATACATATATATAACAAGGGAGTGCAACAACTCTGTGACAGCACTAATAATCGCCACTCAAAACAGTACTTCCTTAGCCAACTTAACAGCCAAACTGGGTTGTGCACTATGCATCAACCTAGGCTAAAATAAGGCGTGAATAATTCCTAAAGCATACACAATTAAAGTTAATAAACACAATGCTGTCTTTCTCATTAATAAAGTCTAGCAGTGGCATAAAAAGGTACTAAGAAACTAGGCAGAGCGCAAGCATGCTCGTAGCCTACTGTCTCCCCTTGAACAGATTTCCCTTATGTTACGTTAAGTGACTTGGAGGCTCTCTTGGTAAGTCCAGATCTCAAGTATCTGGTCTTACCCTGGCGCTCCACAAAGGTCAACAAAATGAGGTAGCAAGTATGCAGGTGAGATTAGGCAAGAGCCCTTCACTTGTATACTGCTACACTCGCAAAGAAAAATATGCACAACCCCCCCTGGGGGTTAGGGAATAGAATATGCCCCACGTGCCTTCTGCGTGTCGTAAGAGGCGACTAAAGAGGTTGGGTCGATGGGCTTGCGACCCCCACCCGGAAAAAATATCTAAGCAAAGAAAAACGAACGAACAGCCTCGGATGCGGACGGAACCAACGTTGACGAACCACGACCGACTAAGGACATGCCTTCGGACATTCTGAGAATGGCTACGTGGAATGTTAGTGGCATGAATGATGGCACAAAAGAGAGAGAGGTTCTGGAAGTGTTAGTGAATGCCAGGCTGGATGTATGTGGAATGACAGAGACCAAATGGAAAGGTTCAGATGTGAGAGAATGGGAATGTGGAATGGGTGTGTGTGCTGGAGTGAGTGAAAGAACAGCGAGAGAAGGTGCATGTTTGTTTGTAAGTAGCAAATGGAAGGAATGTGTAAGAGAGTATGGGTCTGTGGGTTCAAGGATTGTGTGGGTGAGAATGAAAGTAGGAATACAAACGTGGGTGATTGTATGCGTGTATGCCCCGACAGAGGATATACTTGAAAGAAAGAAAGAGGAGTTCTGGATGAATGTGGAGGCGTGCCTGGAGAAGTTTGACAAGAACGAAAGAATATTTCTGATTGGGGATATGAATGGTAAGGTGGGTGATAGGAAAGTTGAGGGAGTGGTGGGAGGGTGGGGGGTACCATCAGAGGTGAATGGGAATGGTAGTGCACTTGTGGACGTATGTGTGGGGAGGAGGCTGTGGATAGCCAACACCTTCTTCCGACACAGAATGATCCACAGGTACACATGCAAACGGATGTTGACGATGAAGGATAAGACAGTGGTGGAACGAAAGTCATTGATTGATTATGTATGTGTGGATGAACGAATGAAGAAATCTGTGATGGATGCTAGGGTGTATAGGGGTATTGGAGGGGGTCTGTCTGATCATTATGTAGTGGTAGCTAAGGTTAGGATACAAAAGAAGTGGGTGAGGAGAGCGGGAGGGAGGCGAGAGGAGGGTGGAATGGTGAGGAGGGTGGAGAGGTTGCAGGAGGAGGAAGTCAGGGAGGAGTACAGGAGAGCAGTGGAAAGACAACTAGGTGGGTTCGACCTGGAAGTTATGGAGGAAGTGGAGGAGATGAGCAAGGTGTTTAAGGATGAGATCTGTGCAGCATGTGAGGAGGTGTGTGGAGTGAGGAGAAGAGGGAGGGGAGCGAAAGGTACAGCATGGTGGACAGAAGAGGTAAGAATAGCTGTGGAAGAAAAGAAGAAAGCATATAGAGAGTGGTTGGGTAGTAGAGGGAATGAAGATTCCGAGAGACAGAAACGAGCGAGGTACGTGGAGAGTAAGAGGGTGGTGAAGAGAGTAGTGAAGGAAAGTAAGAGAAGAGTAGATGAGGAATTTGGAAGGAATCCGAGTGTAAAATGGAGGTAGAGTAAGAAACTGTTCTGGAAAGAAGTCAAGAAAGTTAGGGAAGGTAGCAAGGGAAACAGTAAGGGTGTGAAAGATAAGAATGGGAGAATGCTAGCCGAGAAGCAAGAGAGAGTCGAAAGATGGAGGGAGTACTTCAGTGAGTTGCTAAATGAAAGGAATGAAGAGCCAGCACACATAGCTGGATATGGTATGGGAGGGAGAAGAAGAGAAGTAGTGGAGGAGGAGGTGGGGATCAGGAGGTCAGAAGTGTGGGAAGCCATGAAAAGAGTGAAGTTGGGGAAAGCACCAGGAACAGATGGAGTGTGTGGGGAATGTTGAGGTATGGTGGTGAGATAGTGATAGAATGGGTATGGAAAATGTGCAAACTAGCATGGGAGAAGGGGAGTACACCCGATGACTGGAAGACTGGCATAATAGTCCCCCTATATAAGGGCAAAGGGGAAAGAGGAGTGTGTGGTAACCACCGAGGAATATGTCTTCTAAGCGTAGTAGGGAAGGTATACAGTAGGGTAGTGATTGAGAGAGTGAGAGTGAGAACGGAGAAATGGATAGGCGACGAACAGGGGGTTTTAGGAAGGGAAGAGGATGTGTAGATCAGATTTTTACCCTGAATTGTGTTGTGGAGAAGTATCTGGAGAAGAAACAAAAGGTGTATGTTGCCTTTATGGACTTGGAGAAGGCCTATGACAAGAGTGGATAGAGAAGGTTTGTGGAAAGTACTTACAATATACGGAGTAGAGGGCAAGTTGCTGAAAGCAGTGAAGAGCATGTATGAGGGTGCAAAGGCGGCAGTACGTGTGGAGAGTGAGCAGAGCGAGTTCTTTGACCTGAATGTTGGTTTGAAACAGGGGTGTGTGATGTCCCCGTGGTTGTTTACTGTATATATGGATGGAGTTATGAAAGAAATACTATCAAGAGCAGTGGATGTTGGTGTATCGCTGAAAAGGGAGGGAATTGAGTGGAAGCTACCTATACTGCTGTTTGCGGATGATACAGTTCTGATGAGTGATAATGAATGGGAGTTGCAGGGTCTGGTAAATGAGTTTGGAACAGTGTGCGAAAAACGGAATTTGAAGGTAAATACGGGGAAGAGAAAGGTTATGGTCTTCGAAAGGGGTGAAGTCACAGAGTGTGAGGTGAAGCTGAACGGTCAGGCTATGGAGATCGTCAACTCTTTTAAGTATCTGGGCAGTGTGTTGAGTAAAGATGGGACTATGGATGAAGAGGTGCGGGAGAGGGTACAACAGGGGAAGAGGGTTGTAGGAACGCTAAAAGCAGTAACAAGAAATAGGGTGGTCAGTATGGAAGTAAAGAAGTCCTTGCATGACAGTGTGGTAATCCCGACACTGACTTACGGAAGCGAAGCATGGACGTTGGTTGAGAGACTCAGACCAAGAGTGAGAGCAGTGGAAATGAATTACTTAAGGAATGCGTGCGGAGTTACATGGAGGGATAGACAGACTAATGAGGAAGTAAGAAGGAGGTGTGGTGTGGAGGTAGATGTGCTGGAAAGTGTGAAAAGGAACAACTTGAGATGGTTCGGATATGGAACGTATGGAAAGCGAGAGAATGACTAAGAGGGTGTACGAGAGCGAGGTGGAGGAACAGAGGGGGAGAGGTAGACCGAATATGAGGTGGAAGGATGGAGTGAGGAACTACATGAACGAAGGCGGTGCTGGTTGGGGGGAGGGGCGTCGACTGACTGGGGACAGAGGTACATGGGGGTGGTTCGTTCGTGGCCACCCCTTCGGGGATCACGGCGTCAGGCAATAGATAGATAGATAGATAGTTACAGGCTAGCTAGCTTCGTCGATGTACAGGCTCTGACTTGCCACATACATAACTCTGACAACGACCAAAGATACCTTCCACTGTCTAGCATTAAATAATAAGAGAGAACAGCTCAATAATTAGGAGCACCCCAACACTATGGTACCATTTGACTATGACTCTAATAATCCCTAAAACTAGTGCAAACATATATGGAGAGCTGGTGCTGGTAATACGACTGGCCGACTATGGAAGTCGTATGCAGAACCAGAAGGGATAAGTAATTGAATAAAGAGAGAAGTATGAAACCGAAGAAGTTCAGAGAGAGAGAGAGATAGTAGTATAGAGGGTTATATGGGAGACACGTTGCAAGGGACATGTAGGACCTAGCACACCAAGCCTAGCTCTGCAGGAGACACAAGGATAGGAGCCCGCACCACCGTCCCAGGACCGCGGCCGCCAATCACAGACGACTAGGTCATGAAGAGCAAGCGATCTATGACGTCGACAGGGCCGCCAGCCAATCACGGGCGTGGGAGACTCCTACCGAGCGCGGGAGGCAAACGTACATACACACGCACATACTACCACCACGCTGCCTACCCCGCTCTCTCTCTCCTTAACTTCACACCATGCATCTTATATTCTAGCACTGATATAAAATACTTCTAAGTGTCACAGACAAGAATAAAGATCACCACTGATCTGTCTGTGACAACATATACTCTATGAAAGAAAGAATATCATTCTACGATTATTGTAGCCCATATCACTGCCCTGGCGAGCGCTAGCGAGTCACGAGCGCATTCTGGCAAGCTGGCCAGCGTAACACTTGGGGCATTAGAAACGTGCATATTACTTTCAGTTTTGTCTTGGTTGTTGTTCATGTCTTGGAAGAAAGTTTGCTTTTTCTCCCATATGCGGTTAGAGAGGTCTTCCTTCTTAATGTCTGAAAGCCAATTTGCTATGAGGTTTTGCCTTACCTCGGGGGATTCGTGTCTGTTTACCAAGGTTTTTATTTGGTTTTCTGCTTCCTCCATGATTTGTAGCTGTTTCTCTGTTTGTTCATCTAATCGTTCAATTTCAGTTTTGACTTTTTCTATTTCTAACTTTTTTTGTCTCTTTGTGTGGTTTTCACTTTGCCCAGGAATAGGTTTTTCTCTGAACTTAGGAGGGATTACGGGTTCAGTTTGCTTAAGCAAATTATTATAGATGGCGCTGATGCCTGCAGATCTGATATGGTGGTAAAATGCATGTTTGCGAATGTTGAGTTGCTTTTGCCATTCCTCACTATTGGAATCAGATGGTTGTTCTGTAGACACATCATTGTTTCGTTTTGTTATGCAATTAGTGTTTGCATTAGAGCTTTCTTTGATTTGAAGAGAGGACAATGTTGCCATTAGTTCTCTCTTATGTTCATTTTGGTTTTCAATGATGGTCTCTTGGTTGGATTGGATTTTTTTCTACTGCTAAACAAATTCGTTTTTGCCAGTATAAAGTCTCCTTCTCTTCGGTCTTAGGATCCATATTTGAAGCCATTTTGATTAAAAACAGTACAGTGTTCCACTTAAACAAGAATAGGTTAGATATAAAACATGATAAATATTGATTCTTGTGGTAAAAATATATGCGAATATGCTTCCACACTAAAGGTGTGTAGAAAAGGGTAGGTTCACTGTGTTATTTACCTCGTTTTCGCTAGTGAATTTTATATTTTTGTGCTGTTTATTTAGGTAATTTAGAAACAAGGGGGGTATGACTTTTATCTTTAAAGACCAGCAGGATGTCGTCAAAGCTACATAGGTATGACGAGGGAGGTAATTTGTAGTTTGAGAGGGAAGTGAACAATTCATACGAGTTCTTAAGGGTATAATCGTTCGTAGTGAACGCTGATAAAAGTTGGGAGCAAAATTTAGCAAGCTTATAAGAGGCAGTATTATATGCGGCAAGAATGGGTCGAAGAGGGACAGTGGTCTTATGGATCTTAGGGAGGCCATAAAGAAAAGCCAAGGATGAACCTGTAGGCTTCATAGGATTAGCTAATTCCTCAGAGACTGTATTTAAATTTACGATAGATTTAAGTAATCTAGTTATTAGATCTTCGATTTTAAGGCTTAAGTTTGAAAATATCAGTTTGAATTAGCTTAGTAAATTTGGAAACGTCTCTCAGGATGTCGTACATTTTTTTAAAATAGTCATATTTGTTGAGTAACACAACTCCTTTACCTTTGTTGGGACGACAGACCACTAGGTCTTCTTTCTTACCAAGTTGTTTGAGGATATTTATATCATTTTTTGTAAATATGGGAGAGAAGACATTTTGAGATTTAAAGCCATAGAATTCCTTACAGGCAACATTGCGAATAAATTGGACGACAGACTTTAATTCGACACCGGTAGCCAACCTACAAGTTTTAAGCCTAGAGACCAGGCTTTCGAAGGCAGTAAAGTATTGAAACAAAATTGGTTTTAAAATGGGCAGGTTAAAATCAAGTCCAAAGGACAGCAAAAACGATTCTCTAGTAGACAGAGTTACATTGGAGAAGTTAAAGATAACCTTTTTGGGATCACATGATTTTTGAGAGCAGAATTGGCACCTAAGTCAACAAGTTTTTTTTCATGGGTCTGTTTTACATTTTTTTCAAACCTTCAACTATACGTCTTATAAAATACTTGGGTTAACTGCACAACTACTAATCCTCGATTATGGGATTCCTGTCTTGGGTAATTAGTTGTTGTTGATCTTACCATACTCAAGGGACCCTACAGATGCGCGGAAAAGGGATACTTTTCTTATTTTGTCAATTTCATTGTCACGCTCCTATACAATTTTCAGAGTTTAGGCCCTAGTTTTGTCCAGTCCAGTCCACAACACTTTGTTTACATGCTAGGCTCCTGCCACAAGTTCCCGGATGTTTATTAGCCAATCAGAGTCGAGCTTATTATCTTTTACAATTGTCTCTTCCAGTGTTTTACATACTGTCTGAATTTATTACTTTCTCATTTCTCTACAAATAGTTTTTGGGATATCGATTTGTAACTATGTACATTTTAACTTGTACCCACAATGCACTTCGCCTGTGGACTGTGACGTCAGTTTCAAACACAACCTCCTGGAAGGTTTCATGCAAGGTAAGTTTTCCTCACATTTAGGGATATTTTGGCCGGTATTTTTCGAGTATGGCTATCTTTCTTCAATATATAACCGTAAAGAGACCCTTAGGGCTTGCATTACAGGGTCTTTTCCATGTCAAAAAGGCCAATTTCGCCCATTATATAGAGACATATCTTCAGGCCCCTTCGCTTTCCCCCCCCCCCCCCACGCACACACACTCACTCAACACCTGTCCATGTGTGCAGCTGACACTGACAGATTGTAGCATCATGGCGGCATGTCTTGAATGTGATATGGGGACTTTACTTCTTTTTTTTAAATACTGCCAAGACCCTGATGCTCTATTTTAATTGTGTGTTAATCATGGCCTCATTTTGGACAATAAGACGTGTGAAAACTGTGGTAAGACTGCTGTGTTGGACCTCAAAATAAAAATGTTCAGGTGCCAAAAGATGGTGTCTGTGAGGAAGCAGAAAAGGCGCAAGTGTGGATGGGCCCAGAGTGTTTTTGCTCATACTTTTTTTGATAACATCCATTTGCCACTCTATAAGGTACTGACATTTGTCAACATGTACTTGAGAGATGGATTTTCTTACCTCTCAGCTACTTCAGAGCTGGCCTTCAGTCAACATACCATCAATGACTGGAGCAGTTTCTGTCGTGAAGTACTGATAGAGTGGTGCATTGAAACATCTGCACAACTGGGAGGTCCTGGCTCGATTGTGGAGATTGATGAGAGCAAGTTTGGTCGACGGAAGTACCATGTTGGTCGGATGATTGAAGGCCAGTGGGTGTTTGGAGGTATATGCAGGCAATCCAGAACCTTCTTCATGGTGCCTGTTGAGGATCGTACCTCCGACACACTGCTGGCCATCATCAAGGAGAAGATTCTGCCGGGGACCACCATCATCTCGGACTGTTGGAAGGCGTATCACTGTCTGGGGAAGGAAGGCTACCAACATCTCACTGTCAACCACTCTGTTAATTTTGTGGACCCAGACAGTGGTGCCCACACCAACACCGAGGAACGCCTATGGAGGGATGCCAAGCGGAAGGTTCCACTTTACGGCAGGCGCAGGAAGCACTTTGTGGGCTACTTAGCACGCACCATGTTCATCATGCATCATAAAGACCCCAACGCCAGATTCCATTATTTCATGAAGGCTACTGCGGCCCTGTACAACCCTGCTTGCCCTCCTCAGCCCAAACAGTCGGACTCAGAATCTCCGCCTCCGCCACCACCCGAGCCAACATCGTCACCAACTCCATCACATTCCTCATCTCCACATCAGCCAGGACCGCGACCATGCTCTTCCTCTCCACCCGACCTCGACCCAACAGCTCCAGCAACTCTAAGTCGTCAGCCACCCTGCTCTTCTTCTACCGCCACACACTGACTTCAACCGCCAACAACTCACAGCCAGTCCATCGTGCTTCTCTTAACTTTTCCATTTGGTTAGTACCTTATTGGCCCTAGTACTGTATTTCATTAACATTTTCTATAGGTTAGTTTACGCTAATGTTAACCCCATAATACTAGGTTAGGTTAGGTTAATGACAAACCTTGGCTCGGATTTCATGGATTTAGTGGGGGTGGCAGCCCCCACCCCATAATACTAGGTTAGGTTATTTGGTTAGGTTAATGACAAAACTTGCCTCGGATTTCATGGATTTAGCGGGGGTGGCAGCCCCCACCCATAATACTAGGTTAGGTTAATGACAAAACTTGCCTCAGATTTCATGGATTTAGCGGGGGTGTGGGGGCGGCAGCCCCCACCCATAATACTAGGTTAGGTTAGGTGAGGTTAGGTTATGTTAAGGTTAACCCCATAATACTAGGTTAGGTTATTTGGTTAGGTTAATGACAAAACTTGCCTCGGATTTCATGGATTTAGCGGGGGTGTGGGGGCGGCAACCCCCACCCATAATACTAGGTTAGGTTAGGTTAGGTTAGGCTAATGTTAACTGCATTCTTACTGAGTTTTTCAACAGTGAAAAACAAGAAAATCCCAGCCAACTTTCAAAATGAGGTTACTGTGATTTTGGACTCTGAAAATTCAACAAACACCAGCCAAGTTTGGTCAACACTTTGGGGTTTTATTCATCTGAAAAAGGGTGAAGTCCGAGCCAACTTTGTTTTCCAATTTTGCCCTTTTTGGACTCTGACAATTGGCCAAATCCGAGCCAACTTTTGCCAAAACTTGTCTCGGATTTCAACATTTTGGGGTTTTTTCAATTGTATTTATTAGATTTTTAGAGTTATTCCCATAATACCCCTATTTTTACCCCACCCAAAACCCCGCATTCCCAACCTCTCCCCTAGATTGTTGAGGTATCGGAATTTCAATTAATAATACAAATGCTAATAAATTGGCCTTTCCTCACTTTCTAAATAGAAAATACACACTTACAAAGCATTAACATACACAAATAAAATTAATTAAACATAAAATAGCAGGAGTAGTAGTTATGCAGAATTACCAAGTATAGATCTAATTTTCTTTTTTCCAATCTGCATGAGCACTGTTCATATTTTCGAAACCCCTTTAGAGCTAGGGATCCATACCTGCTTTGTAGTATGTCAGTGATGGGTTTGTTCTTGGGGAACATCAACTAACGGATGAAGAGGATACACAGGGTAGCAGCAAACAGCATGGTGCAGGATAAAAATGATGACCAGGTGGGGGGGCCAGTACTTTATTTAGCAGTCAGACAAACGTTTCGACACTCGTGTCATTTTCAGTGTTCTAGAAAACAATAATAAAACATAGCAAATATTTAAAAATAAAATCGCGAAAAGCGAGTATATTATAACTAAAAATGTAGCCTCAACATAGCTACACTGAGAAATATTTAATCACAATGGATATGTAGAGGGGCTGCCGAAAGGCAGTTATTAACACCTTACGAGCGGCCTATGCGGTTTATTTATATGTACCGCCCAGCGGGGTGTTTTTAGCCAAAATAGGGCTGTTTACGTGATAATTTTCATGCCTAAATAAGACCCAGAACGTAAAACAAGTATCTATCCCTGAAAGGGCATAAACAGAGCTTTCGAATGACACCCTAACGATCCTTTTATGATGGCTAGTTTTCTTGCAAAACCCGTGCAACGCGAGTGCAAAAAGCATGTAATTAGGCAATTTCCCCATACAATTCCGTATATAGCGAGTGAGAGAGGGAGGGAGGAGGTGGGATTCGTGTCAGTAGGTTCGCCGCGGTGGTCTGGAGAAGTCATACGCTCGCTACTCTCCTGCCACCACTTGTCTCTCTCTCTCAGCCACATTACGTGCTGAAATTGCCACACGATATATGTCGAGCACCGCCACATAGTCCAGCTTTATTTAACTCGACTTATGTTGCGCCCCCGACATTTAAGGGTTAAGGGGGGTCTTTCTTTAAAAAAATATAGAGACTCTAAAATCCTAAGGTTACCGGTATTACAAGAGTCAAGAATGCTAAAAATCTGTATAGCTTACAGCAAGATTACAACCGTAGCAATGCTCTCTCACGGCTGAATAAGGAGGGTTACTGATGGGGAGGCCGGTTCTACTGGACTGACCCTTGTGCTCATCCATCCTTACTTTGAGAGCTCGTATTGTGCTCCCAATGTAGCCATTTTTGCAAAATGGACAGGTAAATTTATAAACGATGGATGAGCGAAGTTCAGTGGGCAGTCTATCTTTGTAGTGAAACAGGGATCGAATCTTAAATTCATTCTTGTGAATTATTGTAAAATTAATAAGAGGGAAGAAATTAGGTAATTTGTTGTTCAGTAATCTTTCTATTTTTTCTGATAACTTTCCAAGAAAGGGTAAACTAATATAAAAATCCTCCTTTTTAGCAGTGAGCACAGGTTGTCTAGGTTGGTACAATTTATTTAGGAAATTCCTCAATTGCTTGTTGAAGAAGTCACTGATTAAGCCATTATTAATAAAAAAAGTCTCTAAGGAAGGATATCTCGCACTGAAAAAGGTTGTATGTCGAAGTCAAGTGGTACGCCCTGTGAAGAAGGGGTTTAATTGCATTAATTTTGAATCTGAGTGGACAGTAGCTAAAAAAGCTAATACAGAGACCGGAAAAGGTGAGTTTTCTAAAGATTGAGATAACAAGTATGTCATTAACTTTGGTAAGTAGAAGGTCGAGGAATGGCAAAGTGTTATTTACCTTGTTTTCGCTAGTGAATTTTATATTTTTGTGCTATTTATTTATGTAATTTAGAAACAAGGGGGTATGACTTTTATCTTTAAAGACCAGCAGGGTGTCGTCGACATATCTACGGTAGAGGATAGGTTTGAAAGTGGGAGGGCAGTTGTCTAGCCAGATTTGTTCCCAGTAACATAGGAAAACATTGACTAAAGTACTGCCTAGTGGGGATTCCATCGCTACCCCATCAGTATGTTTATAGATTTGGTTATTTAATATGAAATGACAATCTTGTACACATGCTGATAGGACGTTTCTGAAGAAGGATTGACTCATACCCATAAAAGTCTCAGATTGGTTGAACAAAAGTTTGTCACAAAGGTTCAAAGTTTCAGTTAAGGGGACGTTGGTGAATAAAGAGGTTTATTATCAAAGCTACATAGGTATGACGAGGGAGGTAATTTGTAGTTTGAGAGAGAAGTGAACAATTCATACGAGTTCTTAAGGGTATAATCGTTCGTAGTGAACGCTGATAAAAGTTGGGAGCAAAATTTAGCAAGCTTATAAGAGGCAGTATTATATGCGGCAAGAATGGGTTGAAGAGGAACAGTGGTCTTATGGATCTTAGGGAGGCCATAAAGAAAAGCCAAGGATGAACCTGTCGGTTTCATAGCATTAGCTAATTCCTCCGAGACTGTATTTAAATTTACCATAGATTTAAGTAATCTATTTATTCGATCTTCGATTTAAAGGCTTAGTTTGAAAATATCAGTTTGAATTAGCTTAGTAAATTTGGAAACGTCTCTAAGGATGTCGTACATTTTTGAAAAATAGTCATCTTTGTTGAGTAACAACTCCTTTACCTTTGTCGGGACGACAGACCACTAGATCTTCTTTCTTACCAAGTTGTTTGAGGATATTTATATCATTTTTTGTAAATATGGGGGAGAAGACATTTTGAGATTTAAAACCATAGAATTCCTTACAGGCAACATTGCGAATAAATTGGACGACAGACTTAAATTCGACACCGGTAGCCAACCTACAAGTTTTAAGCCTAGAGACCAGGCTTTCGAAGGCAGTAAAGTATTGAAGAACAAAAATGTTTTAAAAATGGTCAGGTTAAAATCAAGTCCAAAGGACAGCAAAAAAGATTCTCTAGTAGACAGAGTTACATTGGAGTAGTTAAAGATAACCTTTTTGGGATCACATGATTTGAGAGCAGAATTAGCACCTAAGTTAACAAGTTTTTTTTCATGGGTCTGTTTTACATTTGTTCTCAAACCTTCAACTATACGTCTCTTCAAGCAGATAAAGTCTATATACGAAACTAAGTTGCGCAGTGCATTACGAGATTCATTGACTAATTGTTCAAGATTGTTTATTTCTTTTTCTTTTGAAAGCATTTCTAAATTTAATAGTTTTTCTTTCCATGATTGATAAAGTTCCGAGTTGTGTAAGCTTTTTTTGTATAATTTGAATTTCAAGAATTTGGGAAAGACATTGTAAGTCCTACAGCAATTAAGACATTGTAAGTCCTACAGCAATTAAGAAACTATTGATCTAATTGTCTGTTTTCCAATCTGCACGAGCGCTGTTTATATTTTCGAAACCCCTTTAGAGCTGGGGATCCATACCTGCTTCGTAGTATGTCAGTGATGGGTTTGTTCTTGGGGAACCTCCAGTAACAGATGAAGAGGATACACAGGGTATTTTGTGCATGCAATATATTTTAGATGCAATTTAATTTTAGCACGAACATTATTTTAAACTTGTGCAGTGAACCTACCCTTTTCTACACACCTTTAGTGTGGAAGCATATTCGCATATATATATATATATATATATATATATATATATATATATATAGATGAAGAGGATACACAGGGTAGCAGCAAACAGCATGGTGCAGGATAAAAATGATGACCAGGTGGGGGGCCAGTACTTTATTTAGCAGTCAGACAAACGTTTCGACACTCGTGTGTCATCTTGAGTGTTCTAGAAAACAATAATAAATTAGCAAATATTTAAAAATAAAATCGCGAAAAGCGAATATATTATAACTAAAAATGTAGCCTCAACATAGCTACACTGGGAAATATTTAATCACAATGGATATGTAGAGGGGGCTGCCGAAAGGCAGTTATTAACCCTTCTTTAGCGGCGCGCAACATAAGTCGAGTTAAATAAAGCTGGACTATGTGGCGGTGCTCGACATATATCGTGTGGCAATTTCAGCACGTAATGTTGCTGAGAGAGAGAGACAAGTGGTGGCAGGAGAGTAGCGAGCGTATGACTGCTCCAGACCACCGCGGCGAACATACTGACACGAATCCCACCTCCTCCTCCCTCTCTCACTCGCTATATACGGAATTATATGGGGAAATTGCCTAATTACATGCTTTTTGCACTCGCGTTGCACGGTTTTTGCAAGAAAACTAGCCATCATAAAAGGATCGTTATGGTGTCATTCGAAAGCTCTGTTTATGCCCTTTCAGGGATAGTTACTTGTTTTACGTTCTGGGTCTTATTTAGGCATGAAAATGATCACGTAAACAGCCCTATTTTGGCTAAAAACACCCCGCTGGGCGGTACGTATAAATAAACCGCATAGGCCGCTCGTAAGGTGTTAAGGGGGGTCTTTCTTTAAAAATATATAGAGACTCTAATATCCTAAGGTTACCGGTATTACAGGAGTCAAGAATGCTAAAATCTTTATAGCTTACAGCAAGGTTACAACCGTAGCAATGCTCTCTCACGGCTGAATAAGGAGGGTTACTGATGGAGAGGCCGGTTCTACTGGACTGACCCTTGCGCTCATCCATCCTTACTTTGAGAGCTCGTATTGTGCTCCCAATGTAGCCATTTTTGCAAAATGGACAGGTAAATTTATAAACGATGGATGAGCGAAGTTCAGTGGGAAGTCTATCTTTGTAGTGAAACGGATCGAATCTTAAATTCATTCTTGTGAATTATTTTAAAATTAACTCCTTCCGACATATATGACGCGATCGCGTCATATGAATAAGTCCACCAAAAACTCATATGACGCGATCGCGTCATATGGACTTATCTCTATACCTCTCCAATAAGTTTATGACGCAATTTTGCGTCATATGAGCTCAGTAAGTCCGATAAGTTACCATACGATAAAACCGTTGGTGGAAACCTCAGCCTCCTGCGATAATTCTAACGGCCGCAGTGTTGTTGTGAGTGTAGTGCGAGGCAGTGGCAATGATCCTGGGGCTCCCGCCTCCTCGGACTTACTGGAACATAATAATTATAGCTGAGGGAGTTAATATGAGGGAAGAAATTAGGTAATTTGTTGTTCAGTAATCTTTCTATTTTTTCTGATACCTTTCCAAGAAAGGGTAAACTAATATCAAAATCCTCCTTTTTAGCAGTGAGCACAGGTTGTCTAGGTTGGTACAATTTATTTAGGAAATTCCTCAATTACTTGTTGAAGAGGTCACTGGTGAAGCCATTATTAATAAAAAAGGTCAATATACAGGAGATGCAACAATATAGGTAGCAAATTTATAATGGTAGTTTTGGGTTCCTATCATCATATGCTTCATTTCTATATACTTTTTATCCCCGGGGAAAAAAAAAAAAAAAAAATCTTGGGTTTTTATTTTTTTCTTGGATTTTTTTGTTTTATTAACCTAACCTAACCTAAATGTATTTGGGGGCTATTAGGTTAGGTTAGGTTAGGTTAGGTTAATGAAAACAAAAACAAAATCCCAAGAAAAAAAAATGAAAAATCCCAAGATTTTTTTTTTTTTCCCCCGGGGATAAAAAGTATATAGAAATGAAGCATATGATGATAGGAACCCCAAACTGCCATTAGAACTGTGCTACCTATATTGTTGCGTCTCCTGTATATTAACCATAAAAAAGTCTCTGTAACCCTGTTATATATATATATATATATATATATATATATAATTTAATTTGTTCACATTTTTAGCTTAACAATTGGAATATTTATCTATAAATACTGTATATACAATTGTGTAACGTTATGAATATGGTGTAATTCAAATTAATAATATATAAAAAAGAAAGCCATAGTGACCATAATCTGTAACCTTCACCATTCACCTTGACCTTTGAGTAACAAAAACACAATATTTGGACAATCGCTGCATTGACCAACCAAATTTGCCAGCAAAATTTGGTGACGATACATAACCCGTTCAGAACAGTTCTGTCGTTTTCATTTCATACTGGATAATAATAGGAGAAAATTAGCAGGCTTTCAACTATCTTAATTTACCCTTTTTACAACCACAAATCCTTCGTAAGCTCCACTAAATTTTCTAATTATAGCTAGAATACAATTACAAACAGATTTCGCCGGCACAGAAATGGCTAAACAGTCTAGAAAGAGTTTATGGAAAATTATTAGCACTCTTTGTTTTGATCTTTGACCTTTAACCTTAAGTATTATAATATATATAATTATATAATATTGATATACAGTATATGTTATTTAAGTAAAATGCAAATAACAGTCAGCTTATCAAAACTTGAGTATTTTTGTTTTAAGAAGATTAATTTTTTACCTTGGCCTGTGAACTTGACCTTATGTAGGATTACATTTTTGGTTTGCATTGATGTAACCCAGGAAAATCATATAAGTCTGCCAAGTGTCATTAAATGTTCATTAGAGATATTAATGGAACAGTTGACCTTGACCTTTGACATTCATCTTAACCTTCATGATGTCTGGAAATTTAACATTTAAATTTTTCATATAAAGCACAACGGCCTCAACAAACTTTAAGTTTACATGAATAGTAGATAAATGAGCATAGTGACCTTATATTTGACCTTGACATGTTACCTTGACTATCAAATGGAATTATGTATATTTGTGTATAACCTTGGCCCACGTATTCCAAATCTACATGATGTGCCTAGTGAGAATCTTAAAGTAAATATGAAATACTAGTAAAAATCTTATTTTAACCTTTGACCATGACCTTTGATTTTGACATTCGTCCTTAGAAATTCTTATCGAGAATTTATTTAGCTTAACACCAATGTTAGTATTAACTAGCATAATGAATATGGTGTAATTCATACAAAGTGATCGGAGTAGAGAAGAGGTCAGCTCGCCGTGGTATTGAAGCGGACGAATTCAACAGAATCCGCAATGCCGTCATTCGATGGCTGAAAAGACGTATTCCCTCAACACGAGAGAGGTACTCGTCAATGAATACGTCTGAGGCCGACTTCGGGCCAGACGGAATTCATCTCTCACCTCCTGCCTCAGACCGTCTCTACTCGGAAATCCTGGCTACCAGCAGGAAATTCTTTGATCAGGACGAAGAAGCTCTATTTGATAGGGCACATGAGATGTTTTCTCATCATGAATAAGATAATTCAGTAATCAAACATGCACAGTACAGTATTAAATATATTTCCTCAATAATTCAAAATTAATTACACCTACCAAACATATTTTTTTGGCTCAAGTTATTAAATATTTTGCTTTAGGTCTCAATGTTAATAATACAATTGGCATATCGGTAGGATATTTGAATTAAACGTAGCCTACTGTACTGTAATAACTTCTTCAAAATTTACTAAATTATGCATACTATACTGTAATTTCATAAATTATTAAATTCATTCGATTAACTATTTTCAAAATTAACACTCCTCATAATTATGCCCTAAAGGTTGGGCTTACTATGTAATTTTGTTTTTAAGAGCATGTGTTATTTCCAGCTCGAATTCAAATGTTCCATGTATGACTAAATTTGGTGTTTAACTTTATATATTTTAATATTAAATTTCCCTCCAGGCTCTTATTAAATCATTATTACATAATATCGGTACCCTTTGACACCCAAAGACTTTTGAGCTTATTGTACTTAAATTTCCCTCCCGGCTCTTATTGACTTTGTTTTGAAATTATACTAATTTCTCTTAATCTGGAATCAAAACTACTACTTAATGAGTTAACATTTAAAGTCTCCAGACTGCTAGTCTACATTTCGGGCAAATTCTTACTCTGTATTCATGAGGGTGTTTTATTTTCAGGTCGCAATTTAATTTAATATAATCGGCCTAGCATTTGTAATTTCATTTGATATCACTAAATTTCCCTTCTCCTAACATCATGGCTGCGACTTTACAACGGCGTCGGGCTGGGCTTAAGGGCTCGTTGACGGTCTTAACCTCGGAGATCGATGAATTCCTTGACTCGGCGTCTAAGGTTGAAGTGGAGGCCAGGATGCTCAGCATTCAAAAACAAATTGACAAGTATGAGGTCACACAGGAGGACCTGGCTGACCTTTACGAGACAGACACCGAATATGTCAAGGAATTAAGAGAGGATACTCTATATTTGGAGGACATTCAAGTAATCGTCGCCACACTGAAGGGAAACTTATCTCCAGAGGTTAAGGAGTCGGCGACAAATAGTTCTGTTTTGCGGACTGTACTGCAACATGATGGAGTGGCGGCTGCATAGCAGGAACAAGTAAGGTTGCTAGGGTTTGTTTTGGCAGACGGACACAGATACCCTCTCATTCGGCGTGCAATACACTCAATATTCGCAGATTACAAAACGAATTTGCTTGAGTATGATGGCTAGACTTTTTGACCCCTTGAGGATAGTTCTACCGGTGTCGATCAAATCAAGATTATTCCTTCAGCAATTATGGAGAATAAAATTAGATTGGGATGAGGTTTTAACGGGCGATCTGGTTCAGGAGTGGGAAGACATTATATCAGATCTTCGTCTCTGTAAGGGTTTTAATTTTCCTCTGAGAGTAGTCATAGATCAACCTGTTTCCATGCATGCCATCTCAGACGCTAGCAAGGTCGCTTACGGGACTGTCATTTACTTTGTTGACACAAGTCGCAGCCGTCTTGTCATGGCGAAGGCAAAGGTCGCCCCGATCAAATCCCTTTCCATCCCAAAATTAAAGCTAACTGCATTTCTGTTGGCTGCTAGACTCGTTCACTTTATCGAGGAAACTTTTAACAATTTGCTAAGCATCTCGGAGACTGTTATATGGAGTGACAGCCAAATTACGCTCTACTGGTTACATAGCAGAAAGAAGCTACCAGTGTAGGTCACCAACCGTGTCGACGAGATTCATACCCTACTCCCGACCGCACTGTTCTGGTTTGTGTCTACCAAAGAGAATCCAAGTGACTGTATTACTTGTGGTGTGTCTGCTAAATTTCTCAAATCGTCTGTGTTGTGGTGGAATGGCCCATGCTGGCTTACTAATCCCAATGAATGGCCAGAAAATATAGATTTGAATGAGCAGCACACTGCTATTGTGGCACCAGAAATTGACTAGGTACCTAAAGATGACACACGGTTATGGGACTGGGCTAAATTCAGCAGCTATGAGAAGCTACAACGTGTTACAGCAGGGGTGATATGCTTTGTACAAAATGTAAAAGCAAAAATCAAAGGCACACCGCCCACAGGTAGTGCTCACCTCAATGTGAAGGAGATCAGAATTGCGGATAAAATACTACAAAAGCTCTGTCAACAAGAAATAATAATAAGAAGGAATATAAATTATTTGTTAAGGGAACAGTGTCCAGGAATAATCTGATCAACCAGTTGGGCTTACACTTGAAGGGAGATTTTATACATTGTGGAGGCAGATTACGATTGGCAACACTCTCTGAGGCAAGTAAGTATCCAATACTACTGCCCTCCAATCATCCCTTAACCCACCTTATCATAGATAGGTGTCACCGACTCTGTTGCCATTATGAGGTTGGACACATAGTCACCTATGTCAGCCAAAGATGGTGGGTGCCTAGAATCAAGGAGGTGATCAAGAAAGTCCTACGCAAATGTTTGAAATGTAGACGGGTACAGGGAGCACATTATGATCCAGTTGGAGTACCTCCCCTGCCAAACCTGTGAACCACCCAAGGTGACCCATACAAAGTTATCGGGGTAGATTACAGTGGAGCAATCCCTGTTAAAGATTCACCCAATCTTAAGGTATATATGATACTTTTCACCTGTGCCATTACCAGATCAATTCACCTGGAACTGGTCACCAATCTCACTTGTGATAGCTTTTTACATGCCTTCAGAATATTCTGCAGTAGACAAGGATATCCACGTATCATGCTGAGTGACAATGCAAAAACTTTCATAGGGGCATCTACTTATCTTCAAGACGTGAGCAATAACCCCAAGATTCAGACCTGCCTCGCGGACGTGAAATGTGAGTGGCGATTTATTCCCGCTAGAGTACCTTGGTTCGGCACGATTTGGGAAAGATCCATCAGGATCGTGAAGGCAGGTTTGAAAAAGGTGTTGGGTAGAGCTCTCATTTCAATTGAGGAACTCAACACCGTACTCTTGGAGATTGAAGCCACAGTAAATGATCGCCCTCTATATTATGCCTCTGGTGATTTGGATGACCTTACCCCAATCACACCCTCGGTACTGGTACTGGTACTACCTGAGGAACATGATGAGGATGCAATGGGAAATCCAGACTACGTGAGTAAGGAAGTGATATCGGCCCGCTACAAATATCTTCATAAACTGTTGCGAGACATTTGGCATCGCTGGTCGACAGAATATCTGGTAACTCTAAGAGAAGCACAGAAAGGTAAAATAGCATCAATAACAGGTCATTGGCCTAGGGTAGGAACCGTCCGTGAAGAGGGTCCGCACGCATTCTGGAAATTGGGTCATATAGAGGAGTTGTTACCCGGTCATGATGGTGATGTTCGGGTAGCGAAGATTTGGACCACGACTGGAGTAAACACACGTCCAACTGTATGGCTATACCCTCTTGAAGGTGACCTAGATCGCAAGAATGCCCCCTCAGACCAGTTATCCATACATGTCCCCTCTCTGGCTTCTACTGCGGCGCAGCCTGTCGACAGGCGGCCCAAATATCCTCCCAAACCTGGAGGGATAAGATTGCCTCCGGGCAATTATAATCATGTGCATGTTGTATATTTCGGTGGCGGCGGGAATATGTCCATACTCTATTTGCTCTATTTAGTATGAACAGTATCAATGCTACGTAATTTGTATTAACCCTCTCACGTTCTTGACGCAATTTTGAGCCTATTAGGGATACTTTAAAGACTTTGTTACCATCAGGGGTATTTAGAAACCTTTAGTTTAGTTACTTCAACCTCTGCAGTTGTCTTTGAGTTAGCTGTGGGCAGAAAACTAATTTTGGAGAGGTAATTATAAGAGTGAGAGAACTCTATTTATTATTGCTAATCTGGCAACCTCTGCGTCATATGGTCGTGAGAGGGTTAATGTAGCGTTACGTATCCTTCGTATTCTTAAGTTGAACATTCCCGTAACGTTCCATATTTCGGGAAGAATATCTAATTCTATAGTTAAATATGGGTAAGTATTGTAGGATTATAATTCCCATATATTTCTGTGTTACTTATTGTTATAATTCCCATGTATCTCATTGTATAATAATGGGATACATTTTCCACATGCTTGGTGCATGCGCAGATTGTCACGAGGGACTCGAGGAAGAGGCCCTCGTCCCTTTCTCTGCCAAACCTCCGTTCCAACAACACGTTGTATCACCCTTGTGTCATGTATTCATTCATTTAGGTGTTTTAGCTTCACTATCCATTTCATCCATCATCTAACTAGTCATATATTACAAACAGAAACTTAGAGTAAAATCATTAATATTAAGTTAGCCTAGCCCATCCACTTCCTTTCTTTTTCCTTGTCCTACTAATACCGAGTGTGAGTCCTACTGCTATCCGGCATCTTTGATCATCCTGAGTTAGTATCATGATAAGGTAAGCTTTCTATTGTTCTTTATATGAGTTAAAATTATCTCAAAGGTCCACTTGTCTTTAGTAAATAACCACAGCTGATATCACTGTGATGTTTCTCTATAGCCTACTTTAGTTCTAACTCCCCCAAAACGGGTATGCTTGTATACATGACCATATTGCTGGGCGGGTATATTTACCGAAAAAGAGCTTCATTCCATTCTCTTTTTATGAATAGGCAAGAGCAAGAGCGTAATAAAATTATATATTCGTGAAAGGGCGACAAAAAAGCATTCCAATGACATCTGAATCATCCTTGTGCGACCACAGGTTCTCTTGCAATGATCGTGTAACCGGAGGTAAAAATACCCTAATATAAGGTATTTTTTGAGGTTTTGACCTTGTTGCGTGAGGTATGGAGGTGGGAACAAGACATAGGGCCATTTTATTAAACCATGGTAAAAGCTTTCCCTACAACATTTCCTGACCAGATTGACCCTTATACAGATAAGCGATAAGGGTCAACCTGGTCGGGAAAGCTCTTACCATGGTTTAATAAAATGGCCCATAGTACGTGTCAGTGACAGCCCCAAGGTGGTGACGAGTGGTCAGAGGCCGGTTATCGCCGCCCCCCCCCCCCAATGCGCGGACTCTCTCTCAGAGCTCATAACATCCTTAATATGGCACCTGTCATATGATGGGCACCGCAGGGGTGGCCAACATTCTCTCTCTCGTCATATGATGTTCACCGTCGGTTAAGGGTTTAGCTGTAAATTTACCACACCTATTCCCTGCCAGACTCGTCGAAAATGGTAGACATATTAGCTTGATTACTCTAGTCACTTTCATAGTTACAGAGGTTAGTGGTAAATATTTGTTGGTCTACCTGTATAGCTCTATCTTTTTTTTTTAAATACGTATGTCAAGCCCAACGTTGTCCATTTGAACACCTTCCGGTCATGATAAGATCATCTTTTAGGAGAGTTTCCTTGTATTGTACCATATAGCAAAGTCCTCGACCATCTTCTCGTTTCCATTATCTCAACGTGCTTGAACTATATCCTTGGAGTCATTATCACCTTCTCTACTATGGTCTCTCGCATTCCTGCCACTGGTCTCTTTAATTTTATATTTACATCAGATGGAATGCACTCTAACTAAATAATTATGTTCAAAGACCATCAGTTTATTTGTTAAGAACCCACATCTCAGACCCATGCAGAACTGTTGGTACATCAACTGAGGCAGATAACCTAATCTTAAGGGGGGGGATGTCCACTTGAGATATTTTTTTCTGGCCCCCTTTCTCCCTCAGGTTTAGTCCTATTGCTTTTGATATTTTAAGACGTTCGCTCCATTAGTTTGGCGATTTTAAGAACCCTCGCCTCATTTCTGTCAATTTTAAGACCATTCGTGCCATTTAGGTGTCGATTTTTTCCTGGCGAGCCTGTAATTTAAGGGGAATCGGCCTTCGGCCGGGACATTTTTCTACCGAAAAATGTACAAATTTATCTTGAAAGGGGGTCTAGGGGGAGTAATTTTAAGTTTGATGGAAGTCTAGGAAATCAACTAAAAACCTCCCCTTAAGCATATGTGAACAAATGTGTTATCTCCATATTTTAGTTACTTTTGTAAATGCAGCACATCCCAGGCCCACTCATGACAATACAGCTCAATGTTTCTTTCCTCTTCTGTGTCTTGTACTTCTCTGTACATTTATTGATTTACTTCTGCTCAAATTAATATATAGCGTACATTTGTTGCACATCAGCTCCACTCTTGCCATCATTCGCAGTTCTTCCACATTCTCAGCTAACGGCATGATAATGTCTAGGTATCTTAAGTTTGTAAATCTTCGGTCTCCTATTTTATTTTTTCAAAAATGTCCATCAAAGGATAACTTCATTTCGATTTCAAGAGAGATAGAGAGAAGTGTGGAGATTAGTGCCTTTCCTGTAGTGCAACTCTTTGTAATAGTGGCTCCGGTTTTTACTATCGCAGTAGTTGTTTCGTATTGAATATATAACACCATTTGAGAAGGAGCAGTTTATTGATAGCGTTTAGCAGGTAGCTGTCAGTGAACTGAAGAAGCTAAATGCAAAATGTTGTCAATAAAGTTTTCCTCTTCTACTGGTGTTTTGTATTAATTCTGTCAATATTCCAGAGTTCATTTGAACATTAACCCCTACTGTACCAGAGTGTATTACCATAAATGTACCCTCCAGTACCAAGCAATTTGGCCAAAATGGCTTCAGAGTCGAGAGAGAACGCCTTTTCACCTCAAAAGATGGAGTAATACTGCCTCTCCTAGCCTGTGGGAGCTTGGATATAAGCTGAGAAGTGTTGCCAAGGTCTTAGATCAGTGTTCAAACGTCGTGGTACCAGGCACCGTTGATACGGGCTGTTAAAAGGATGTCGCTGGGACATTAGGTGTTAATAAATATTGTTGTATTATATGTTACACCCTTTGAATTTCAAAGCCAACTGACTCCAGGACTTTATACAACGTTTCTCTCTGAACTGAGTCTAAATTGTGTCAGAAGATATTGAACACCCCGTTGACATTATCTATCTCATAGTATTCGTATATCTGAGAAACACTAAATATGTGTTCCATAGTTTGTTTTCTATATCTAGTTTCTACCTCCGGACCGGACCGCCAGGAAGTCTTATTCCAGACAGTGAATGAGACATCATTTGTGGCCTTGCCATCCCAGACCATGACACTTGACTGGTCCCTCATGGCCCTGAGGCAACTTCTGACTCCTCAGAGCTGCTTCGCCACTATCTCGCTGCCTCGTTCACGGTCTCGGACCCTCTCTTTCCCAAACGCCACCTATTGAGCTCTTAACTCACTAGGCACTGTCCCCATTGGCATATTTTGAATATGGGAATATTCATACAATATTAATTTATTGGAGACAGCGAGGCTATTATATATGACATGTCGGTGGGCTTTGTGGTAATTCACTGATACCAAGTACAGCACAAATTCCATCCCAATAATATCTTGCCATTGATACATCGGGATTCGAACCCAGGACCTTAGGATTACCAGTCCAGTGGCTAGACCTCTACACCACACCTGCCCTACTAACCTAAAATCTGCCAGAATGTTATTTGACTACTATTGAGAATAAACCAAACTACCTGACCAGAATATTGTTTGAACTCGAGCATCACACTTACTTCACTCTCCACTCGCCGTTATATATCAGTCACACATATTATATACGCACGGATGCACTCACAAACACGCACACACACATACTGTACAAATATATATATATATATATATATATATATATATATATATATACTGTATAAGTGTATATACTGTATATGTATACCGTATATATAATTATTGTATTTCAATTTCATGTATTCTAATAATATGGAAGCGACCCGACAATCATCATACCCACTGGCAAGCCCTTCAAATGATGTTACCCAAACACATTAAAGTGTTACTAGACATACTTCAAACACAATATATCCCAATACATAATTGATTATCTACTAATAGTAGGAATAGGCATCCCAGAACAGGGAGCCCATAACAGGGCAGTAATACCGCCAAGGTAACGAGTTACTCAAGGAATAGTCTGGATTCCATTTTCTCTCGCAGGCCTTGATTGGGAGGTTTGACGTACCTCCCAACCTACCAAATAGGAAAACCTACTATTTGGTAGTAGTCTTGGAAAATCCAACGTCAAGGCTATTAACCTAATTGCAATGACGACTTGTCTATTTTGACTGCTATGTCGTCATTCCAACCGCGGTTAAAAAGAAAACGTCTAGAGTCTACTCCTTATCTTGCTCTAGGAGACGTTGTACATTAACCAAAACTACCACCGAAGGTGAAAAAAGCATAGAAGAGAAGAAAAAGGGGTTTACCTTAGTTACCGCTCAAGGCCCATCCCGTGTTCCGTCATGCGCCGATCCCTGTCGAACGTGCGCATAAGCGACCCTCTCTTGTTATCACATCTCACGCCAGCAGAAGAACGCGGATGGGCAGGGGTCCGGAGTGAGGGAGGGTATTATGTACGTTGGATTTTCCAAGACTACTACCAAATAGTAGGTTTTCCTATTTGGTAGGTTGGGAGGTACGTCAAACCTCCCAATTTGTTAGTAGTCTTGGCAAATCCAACGTCAAGGCTGCATAACAAATAGGAGGAGGACATCCAAGCCCAACATACCAAAAAACCAATGCATAAGACAAAAGTATGAATGACAAAGAAACACAAGGTAAACAAGAGAGTTTAATAAAGCGTGAAAAACTGAGGAGTAGCTAAAAAGAGCAATTTTAACACGTGCCCGTCATTCATATTAATGCAAAATCATAGACTTGTCTTAAACCAAAAAGCACTGTACATAAAATCCCTTTTCTTCCAATTGAACAAAAAACAAGGAACACAAACTGAAAACACCATTTTCAAGGAGGCAAAAACACTTATGTACTGTATACATATAACATAATCCCAAACTTGTAATCCAGTGTTGCAAACCCGTACTCCCCCCCCCTTTTTCAAAGAAAACAAAGTAAAAGAAAGAGTGACAAGGGGGGAAGACCAGGCAACCTCGCAAGAGCTCTAGGAAACACGACGCCCGAGAGCTATCACAGGCCGAGGGGGTCTAACAATGGACATGGAGAGGTAGGAGGAGATGAAGGTATTGATAGACGACCACAAACCTGCCGAGGCGACGTAAGGCAACGAACGAGTCTGCAGGAACCTTAAGGAGGCAGCAAAGGACCGCACATCGTGAGCAGAACCCCGACAAGCAGGGTTACTGGCACGAATAACCCGACAGATGTGGCGTCCTATCTGTACCTTCGAAAGCCTCCCACCAGTCCGAGGAGACACCCACACAGCAGTCCCCGAAGTCGGAGCCACAGACTCAACATAAGAGTGCAAGGCCTGCACCGGGCACAACACATGGTGAGTATGCCCACGTTTTAAAGCCTGGATGGTGAAAGGCTTGAAAACGTGGGTCTCTCTCTCATTCTTGGCAACAAAATGAGGGGAGGGGGCCAACGTGACGACATTCAATGACGGGGAGAATCGCATGCATTCCTGGGACCGTGACATGGCAGCTAGTTCAGACACCCTATCCCCAGTGGCCAGAGCGACAAGGAAGAGTGTACGCTCCAGCAACTGAACCGGTGTAGTGTCCCGTGTATATGTGTGTGAAGCCAGAAGGTCCAGAGCACGCCCCAGATCCCACTGAGGAGGGATCTGGCGCGGAGGGGGTCGCTCCCGGAAGGCAGCCTTCATGAAGGAATCCACCTCCTTCGGAGGAACGACCAGCCCAGTGACGGACTCAAAGACCTCCCGGATGGCAGACAAGTGGTTACGTATAGTGTTGACCTGAAAGCGACGTGTACGGAAGAGGTGAAACAAGTAGTGTAGGACGAGGGAAGGAGAGCTAACAGTCTGGCGAGTGTCCTGTATCCACCTAGTAAAAGACTTCCAGTGGGACTCGTAAGTCCCCCAAGTCGAAGTCGTCCATGAACGCTTCAGGAAGTCAGTCAGGTCCCGTCCGTGGACCGGGAGCCACCGTGCCTCACGAACATCCACGATGCGAAGGCCAACGAGGTCCGTAGGTCGCCAACCTGGCTCAAGTGGAAGTGTGAGAGAGGGAGAGGGACCGGACTCGGGCACCACCGCTTCAACTGGGAGTACCAAGCCTGGGCCGGCCACAGAGGCGCTATGAGCCAGACTCTGCCGCGGTACAGCCGCAGCCTCGCGAGGACTTTGCACATCAACAGTGCGTCTGGTGGCGGAAATATGTATATCGACTGCCACCTGCTCCAGTCTTCCATGAAAGCGTCCGGACCCCCCTCCGGAGTACGAGTCCGGAGGGATAGGTATCGAGGCAACTTGCGCGTCTCCTTCGATGCGAACAAGTCGACCTCCGGAACACCCCAGGAAGCCGCGAGGTCGTCGAATACAGTCTGTTTCATCGCCCATTCTACAAGAACGCCCTGTCCTCGCGACAGGGCGTCCGCCCACAGGTTGGCAGACCCAGGCAGGTAGGAGGCGTGCAGGGAGATGTTGTGTCGGTTCGCGAGGAAGAACAACTTCTCGGAGATCCCCAACAGAGTCAAAGACCTGGAGGACCCCTGCTTTTGGATACAGTGGACAGCTGTCTGATTGTCCATCCTGAAGGCCACCGACAGGCCCCGAAGGGCCAGCGCGTGGTCCCGCAGGAAGAACAAGGGAACCAAGAGTTCGAGGGCATTGATGTGTAGGTGTGTGTGTCCCACCCATCTGCCGTGTTGTTGATGTCCCAGGTTGGATTGGTAACCCCACCCCACCTCGCTCGACGCATCTGTATCCACCCAGATCGTCGGCGGGGGGGCGGTCCAGGGCACAGCCGCAGAGAGCGTGCCCCGAGCAACCCAGTGTCCTAAGTGTCTGTGAATGGAACGCGGGATCGGCATGAGCCGATCCATAGGGACCAACGGAAACACCCTGTTGCCCATGAGGATTAGGCGGTGCAGCCTGAGCCTCCCTAAGGGAATGGTCAGAGCAGCCCAATTCAGGGAACCCACTAACGAGTCCCAGATCCTCCTCGTGAGGGAGACCGAGTGCAACACGGCGAAGACCTTTCTGCAAAGTTTCACCGCGTTTGGCTGACTCTGGGTAACCGTAGCGTTTGTCAGATCCCATTCGAGACCTACCCACGTCACGACACGCGACGGGGTCAGGCGGGACTTGGGAATGTTTATGTTGAACCCTAACTGTGTGATGTGTCGAACTACCGTGAGGGTGTCGCGAACGCAGTGTTCTAGGGTGTCTGAAACTATCAACCAATCGTCCAAGTAAAACAGGATCTGGAGGCCGCCCCTGAGGAGAGGATCCAGAGCCTGCTTCACCAGTTTCGAGAAGATCCGCGGCGCGATGTTGAGACCGAAGGGAAGCCTGTCGAACATGAACACGCGATCGGAAGTCCGAACGGCCAAGAATCGCTGGAAACGAGGATGGATAGGGACGTGCCAATACGCATCCTTGAGGTCCAGCGACACTACCCACGACAGAGGCCGCAGGGCCAGTCGTACCAGGTGCACCGTTAGCATCCGAAATCGCGTGTTCACGATGTGCCCGTTGAGGGCCGACAGATCCACCACCGGTCGCATCGCGTCGCAGTCCTTCTTCGGTACCAGAAATACACGGGAGAGGAAAACCGGGTGACCGGCTTTCACCTCCTTGACGATTCCCTGCTCGTGCATGGACGTAATCACGGCGGCCACCTCCGAAGAGACAGGCCGGCTTCGTTGACAAGAGCTGAGTGGGGGTCTGGACTTCCATCTCCAGGTTAGACCCCTCCGTGCAATCTTCCGCCCCCACGTCCCTAGCGGCCATCGAAGGGCGCAAGGGCGAAAACAACCTGTGGGAGCCCCCGAGATGAGGTGAGCGACCCGGTCGGCGAGGCGAGAAGGAGAACAAGGAAGAGACCGACCCGGAGAACCTACACATTTTTTGACGTGGAGGGTCCCCCGGTACGGTCCTTGCGGTCATAAGACCCTCGTTGACCACCTCTACCCCCCCCACCTCGCCGAAAAGGGCGGGACACCCCATTCCCTGTCCGTCGTGCGTCGGACCCCAGGCTTACCATCGTCGCTCAAACCTGTCCCATAGGAGGACAGTCCCGTCAAAACAGCGAGGGACTGAACATCTTGAAGGATGTCCTGGCGGCTGAAGTCTGACCAGAGCTTAGTACGAGGAGCAGACGGGGGCTTGGGCTTGACCGAAAAGTACTGAAGGTCAGTCCTCGTCGGGTAAGCCCGCACCTCCACGTCGGCCACCTGACCATCCACCCTGAACGCCCTAAACTGCATCTTATCATTAAGTTGGACCGACCAGCCCAAAGGTAGGGCCCTCTCACCGGACGGTAAATCGGTAGCACGCTCCGGGTGGGAGGCCTGCACCCCCTTCCAAACAGCCAAGGAGCCATAGAGGAAGGGCATAGTCCTCGACGGGACCTTGGCCTTCTGGATGGGGGGCAAGCGCGGACCCTGCCCTAGCAGACGGAGGACCCCCGCATGGGAGACAGCAGGGGGAACCACCTGAGCCAGGGCAGGAGCAGTGCTATCCGACGACCGGGCAGGAGGAGAAGCAGGGCGAGAGGGAATGTGGTCCACCGCAGAGGGGAGGGGGACCAAAGCAGGGGCAGGTTGGGTGAGGCGCTGAGGTTGTGTCACCGCCAAGAAGCGTGACAAGAGGGATTCCTGCATCGCCTCCAATCGCGCGTCGAAGTGTGACACAACCCACCCCTGCAGAGCCGAAAATCGATCCGAGAGAGGCGACCACCCCGAAGATTGTTCGGCCCGCAGGGGCGAGCGCGAGCGAGAGCGAGACCCATGACACGAAACAGCAGCGTCGCGGCCCAAAGAAGGCGAGCGACGACTGCCGTGGCGTCCCAGAGGGTCTCGCCCCCGCTCACTAACGCCCGAGGGGGAAACATCATCCTCCCCCTCTTCCAGCGACACGTCAGCCCCCGAGAAAGGTGACCCCGAAACCTCGCTATACTCTACCGAGTCAAGCGGCGGGGTACCCACTCGGGGAGCCGGAAGTCGAAGATCAGGTATCGAAGAAGGAAGAGGAGTAGGATGACGGGAGTGGGAAGGCTGGCCGGGTGAAAGGAGGTCAGAAGGAGCCGCGGGGGGAAACAGAGCAAGGATCCCCGGGGCTGAGAGAACAGGGCGGCCCGACACCGAGGAGGAGGAGGGAGGGACCACCACCTTGGGACGAGACCGCGAAGGAAGAAGAGGCACAGAAGCATGAGAAGTAGGAGGAGAAGCAACGACAACCTGGCGCTCCCCCCTGGACAGAGTAGGAGGAGGGAGCAGAGGGCCAGCTACAGTATGGACTTCCGCCCGCGTGGAGGACGCATGAAGAGGACGCCTCATGTGCAGGGGAAGCGGGCGGAAAGTAGTAGAGCCCCGATCCGGAGAGGCCAGGGGAGGGCGTACAGGGGTAGAGACGCTAACCCTGGCCTCAGGGCGAGAACCATGACGAGGGCGACGGCCGGAGTCAAGGCCAGCAGGAGGACGAGGAGGGGCAGTAGAGGATGGACGACGAGGAGAGCGAGAGCGTGGACGGAGCTGAGGATCCTCCCGACGATGCGGCGACCGACCACGGGACCCAGGAAGAAGGGCCCGAGCAGGAAGAGGGCCAGGTAAACGGCCCCCAGACGGGTCAGGGATGCCCAGGGCCACACGGATCCGGTCATCCACAAAAGCCGGGGAGCGATGGCCCACAGATCGAATGTGGTGGGAGACCACCGCCCACACGGACTGAAGGGATGCCGAGGCCGCCGCCGCGTCAGAGGAACCAGGGTGATGGTCCACAACATCTACCAAGTCCATGCACGGGCCACACAGCGCAGGGAGGTAGGCCGTAGAGGACACACATTGGGAGTGGCGTAGGCAGGACCGGTGGCACTCCAAACACGGGGAGCCACAGCCCTGGCGAAAGCAAGGCATCACACCTGCAATGGAAGAACACACAGCATAAGCAGCACGGTGACGGAGTCAGCGAAGAGAATGTCCAATAAAAACCAGGGAATGAGCATGGGTAAACAAGAAGACACATGCAAACTGGAAGGCGTACTCACTCGAAACCGGGAACACTGAGGGAGGCGATGAAGGCGGGCGATGCTTAAGAGCACAAGCTGAACCTGCAAAGATGGAGAAAGTGTTAAACACCACTCAACACCTCTCATGCAGGGCCCTAACACCATAAAGTGTAGACACCAATATAGTAACAGGCAACAATATGACACAAAAAAGGGTCAACAGTGAAAGCCAACTATAACCGCAAATTTGCGGGCCAATGGAGGTAGATCCGTACCGACACAAACCTCCCACATCGCCACGCGACCCCCCAGCGATCTCCGCAAATTTGCGGGGAGCCGAAACGACCCAGAGGGCCGAATCTAGCACTCCGCAAATTTGCGGGACCGGCCAAGAGGGCCCGGTGCCGAACAAGCGAGAGGGGCGTCTAGGAAAACCAAAAAAGGCCCGTAAACAAGCGTCAACTCCTTATGAACTCCAAGCGACGATGACCATCTAGCTGAGCAGTGTCTTCCTTGATAATATCCTGACTCGACCGGTCAAGGGAGAGACAAGGAAGGCACACCAGGGGAGAGGAGGCACATCCCCTGGGAACCACCCAACCCACAGAGATAGAGCAAAGCCCATGAGGAGAAGTGGCAGGTTGGGTGGTTTGGCACAACAGGGGCCCCCGTAGGGTACCCCAGGATTGGGCAAAAGTTATGAAAGGATGGAGGTGAAAACAGGAAGGGAACACAAAAAACCAGTAATGAAACTGGTGAGAAAAAGGGTGGCCTAGCCGCGAGTAGAGAATGTGTCAGGGGCGAAAAACCCTGTGGAGTGAGGGAGAGGCCCCCGTGGGGTACCTCTGGGTATCACGAACCACTAAGCGCCCAGGCCCTTGAGACACAGTGAAGGCTCGAAAGGGGGGACTCGGGAATAACGCTAGTTATGCGGCTGACACAAACACTACAAACAGCACCGCCACCACGAAATCTCAGATTGTGAACCAACTGTACACCTAGGCTATGAAAAAATGAGAACTCATAAGGGCATAGCAATTCCTGAATGATAAACAAGCTAGGCTAATTGAAGCTAAAAGCTAAACTATGCCCAGACTAACAGGAAAAAAGAATATGAAAAGAGAAAGAATGAAAACATATAGACGGGGAACGCCAAGCGCCTCCGTACCTTCGGTAGCTATTTCCACACGCGTCTCCATTAAACACACTGAGGAGCCCATTTAGGTGTGTCCTAGATCACGTAACATCTGTCTAGCAAAAAGAAGGCCAGAAAAGCCGAAACGAACCTAAAACAGGGTGAATTGAAGGAGCACAACAAAAGCGGACTTCAACAATGGCGACGCGTGAAAAAATGATAACAAGAGAGGGTCGCTTATGCGCACGTTCGACAGGGATCGGCGCATGACGGAACACGGGATGGGCCTTGAGCGGTAACTAAGGTAAACCCCTTTTTCTTCTCTTCTATGCTTTTTTCACCTTCGGTGGTAGTTTTGGTTAATGTACAACGTCTCCTAGAGCAAGATAAGGAGTAGACTCTAGACGTTTTCTTTTTAACCGCGGTTGGAATGACGACATAGCAGTCAAAATAGACAAGTCGTCATTGCAATTAGGTTAATAGCCTTGACGTTGGATTTGCCAAGACTACTAACAAATAGCTTCCTCACACATCAGGGGTATTAGGCAGGCCTTCTATATAACATACATATCCAGCTTAACCACACTGCCCTATATCTGCTAACATTAATTTTATCCGTAAAACAATACTCTTCCGAATTAGTCGTGACCACGCTGGTATCTAGAGTACCAAGCATCTTGCAACACCTAGTTACCTTCCTGTGGCTATATGTGCATTCGTGGTAGCCAAGGTTAGTCTGTTGATAAATTAAGGTAAGATATCATTGTGAAATAGGTATTTTCAGCAGCATTTACTGTCCGCTCGACGTAAATTTTATTTGTATTATGAATATTAGTACTAGTGGTAATAATAGTGGTTATACTATCTTCTGAAAATTAAATAGTTATTCCAGTTAGAAAATTTATAGTTGTATTCCAAGTTGTGTTCTCACCGTCTGTTTTCCCTTGTGAGCCTATAATTATTAGATGTGACATGCAGTCTGGTACTCAGCGGCTATTGTATATTAAGAGGTGACAGGTCAGTTGAACCAGTGCTAACTCAACCAGTGGCCACTTCAACCAGTGACCATTTTAACCAGTAGGTTAGGTTAGGTTAGTTAGGTTAGGTTGGGTTAGGTTACTGGTTAAAATGGTCACTGGTTGAGTTAGCACTGGTTAAAGTGGCACTGGTTCAACTGACATGGAACCATATTAAGATTGTAATGCAAATATGGCCGTTACTGATTAGCCTGATAGCTGAGTGTCCTGGGGGCAGCTACATCCTCCGGAATTTACTAGTATATTCTGAATGGGATAATCGTCATCAGAAACATTAACCACTCATCCAGAACAGATCAAGAGAAGATAAAATAACTCACACTATACTCAGGTAATTATAAGTTAGTAAGACAGAGATCCCGAAGCTAATCTCTCATAACACAGTAAAGACATCAGTAATTCAGTAATCCAGTAGTTGAGTAATAATTCCTACCATTTTTTAAGAGTCTACCAGTATATAATTGTGGAAAATTACACACTCTCCCTGAGTTATAAGATATTAGGATAAGATTTCTGGCCTACTTATAATTAACAGATTAGAGCTCAGCTTAGATCGGTCTTGTCATAATATATTGACGGCTTCGTCTCTCTACGCGGTGGATATATTATTCTACAGATTGATTTGGATCCCATGAGGACTTTTGGTCTTGAAAACGAAAATCTGATCTAAAAAATAACACTTTACAGAACTGTATAATCTGAATACTTAAATCTCACTGAGGGCAGAAAGTTTGTTACGACCGGCACTACGAAATAAACAAGGGCACTCAATATTGGACTAGATAATAGGCTATATCTGCAACAACGGTACGCTAATTCCAAACCCTCGAACTATTACGCCGGTGAACAAAACACTTAAAACCCTCCAGAGTTAATCTACTGGATAACGGGGTATCAATTAACTGGATTTTAGTGCACTTCTACAAAGGCTTACCGATGACGGCAAAGCCTACTCACAACAGGAGTACTTTACGTTAATAAAATGCTCTTAAGTAATAACAATGCTTGAATAAACTATAATAAGATTTAATAAAGGAGTATATGCTTACGTTAACTTTAGTGTGAGTCTGTACTCAACACTAAACTCTACAATGCTCTATGAAAACACTGGAAGTCTAGTCCTACAGCAATCAGATAAAGAATCTTCTGAAAACGTCTGATGCTCTAAGATGCTCGGTAATATAGACCAGACATAATGCAGGAGCAGGGCACCAAAGCGTGTATATTCAATACACCAATAAGTAGGATACATATATATATACCAAGGAGTGCAACAACTCTGTAACAGCACTAATAATCACCACTCAAAACAGTATTTCCTTAGCCAACTTAACAGCCAAACTGGGTTGTGCACTATGCATCAACCTAGGCTAAAATAAGGCGTGAATAATTCCTAAAGCATACACAATTAAGGTTAATAAACACAATGCTGTCTTTCTCACTAATAAAGTCTAGCAGTGGCATAAAAAGGTACTAAGAAACTAGGCAGAGCGCAAGCATGCTCGTAGCCTACTGTCTCCCCTTGAACAGATTTCCCTAAAGCAAGGTTCACACATTGGCGAGTCGGAGCGCAACTCCAACGCGAGTGATGACATTTTTGCACTCGCCAATGATTATCCCAAATTCTCCGACACTCGCACAGACTCGCGTTGAATTGCGCTGCACCGCGTACACTCGCGAACGCGGCCAAAAATTTCGTGCAGACATGAAATTTGGAGAGTCAAGTGGGAGTAGGACGCCAACCCGCATAGACTCGCGTAGACTCGTGTGACACTCATGTAGACTCGCGTGACACCCGCGTTGTACTATTTAGAAATTAAATGATCGCGCATCTACATGAGTCTACACGAGTCTACATGAGTGTCACGCGAGTCTACATGAGTGTCACGCGAGTCTACATGAGTGTCACACGAGTCTACATGAGTGTCACACGAGTCTGTTTATATTATCAACAAAAATCGTAGCAGCGAAACGACTGCACCTATGGCATTCATATTTTTACCACATGTACCTTACCCTTTTGGCTACCCACAAAAAAATCCCAAATTCCTCCTCCCACCTACTCGCTGACTGTCGGTCCCGTCAGAAGGAAAAAAAAGGAAAATCTGTGGCGGCGAAACGACTGCACCAATCGGTTCCATATTTGTGTGACAAGTTCCTTACCCTTCTGCCTTCCCCCCACCACACCCCCAACCGCCTCCCACCACCCACTTCCAGCGTATCCGTACGAAGATAAGGAAAAAAAGGAAAATCCGTGGTGGCGAAACTACCTCACCAATCGGCTTCATATTTGTAACGTGAGTCAATTACGCTTCTACCTGCCCCACACCATCCCCCAAACCACCCTCGCACCACCCTCCTACCCATACATTCCGATACCATAAAAGTCTCTAGTCTATAGTGTCTTCAGCTACTTACGGGACCATCGGGGACCTCATTTCTGTCGAAAATGGACAAGGGGAGCAGTTTGTTTACCATTATCCTTCCTTTTCTCCCAACTTGATAGATTTAGCCAAAAAACAAAAAAACAAAATACCTCTGGCACCGTCAAAATTGGCTGGCACTCAGCGGGTTAATATGAATTCAAGTTGTGTTATGAATAATATTGATATTAACATCAATAATGAAGAGAGAACAAATAGCATATAATATGAATGAAATAGGTTTCTGGAATAATATTGATATTAACATAAATAATGATGTGGAATATATGCAAAGGATATATGATGACAAATAATAATATACAGATTGATATCCAACATGAAATAAAAATAAATACAAGATATAAATTAAATAGAATATACACTCCATACACTCCTGTTAACTTCCTGTAGACTCGCGTTCATCTCGTGTAAACACGTGTAAACTCATGTAAACTCCTGTGACACTCGTGTAGACTCCTGTAGACTCGCACTCTTCGTATCCTGGAATTTGACCGTTATTTTTCAAATGATGGCGGTGCGTGTTGGGGTCGTGTTACACTCGCCGACACTCCTGTGAACTCGTGTAAACTCGTGTTATATTCGTGTTATATGCGTGTTTACTCGCGTTGGGTTCGGGATCCATCAACGGCGATATGCGGCGAGTGTGACTCGCGTTGGCCTCGCGCTCCGACTCGCCAATGTGTGAACCTACCTTTATGTTACGTAAAGTGACTTGGAGGCTCTCTTGGTAAGTCCAGATCTCAAGTATCTGGTCTTACCCTGGCACTCCACAAAGGTCAACAAAATGAGGTAGCAAGTATGCAGGTGAGATTAGGCAAGAGCCCTTCACTTGTATACTGCTACACTCGCAAAGGAAAATATGCACAAGGGTTACAGGCTAGCTAGCTTCGTCGATGTTGTACAGGCTCTGACTTGCCACATACATAACTCAGACAACGACCAAAGATACCTTCCACTGTCTAGCATTAAATAATAAGAGAGAACAGCTCAATAATTAGGAGCACCCCAACACTATGGTACCATTTGACTATGACTCTAATAATCCCTAAAACTAGTGCAAACATATATGGAGAGCTGGTGCTGGTAATACGACTGGCCGACTATGGAAGTCGTATGCAGAACCAGAAGGGATAAGTAATTGAATAAAGAGAGAAGTATGAGACCGAAGAAGTTCAGAGAGAGAGATAGTAGTATAGAGGGTTATATGGGAGACAGGTTGCAAGGGACATGTAGGACCTAGCACACCAAGCCTAGCTCTCCAGGAGACACAAGAATAGGAGCCTGCACCACCGTCCCAGGACCGCGGCCGCCAATCACAGACGACAACTATTCTATGACGTCGACAGGGCCGCCGGCCAATCACGGGCGTAGGAAACTCCTCGCGCGGGAGGCAAACGTACATACACACGCACAAACTACCACCACGCTGCCTACCCCGCTCTCTCTCTCCTTAACTTCACACCATGCATATTATATTCTAGCAATGATATAAAATACTTCTAAGTGTCGCAGACAAGAATAAAGATGACCACTGATCTGTCTGTGACAACATGTTCTCTATGAAAGAAAAAACATCGTTCTACGATTATTGTAGCCCATATCACTGCCCTGGCGAGCGCTAGCGAGTCACAAGCGCATTCTGGCAAGCTGGCCAGCGTAACACCCCGCCCAAGATGTGGGACGTTTCAGCCACAGGCGAACCCCACATCTGACAGACAGAATGCCCATCAACCCCGCATCACCTAGCCACTCTCCCATGTTGTGAATACAAGGCACGATCACAAACATAAAACACTGCTTTATAAAAAAAGTCTGCACAACACTTCCCCAAAATAATAGCATCATAATAATTATATCACGCTCAACGAGCAAGCTTCACCAAGCCTAGCCTACTAAGACAACAACTCAGAGTGTCTTAGATGCTTGCTGTGATATACTGCACTTATATACTATCAAAAAGAAAGGTTTTTTATGTGAGGTTTTTATACATTTGAATAGTGTTTTTGGCGGGGTTGCACTACAGTGGCAAGCCTAGTTTTTCTCCACTCTCAACACACACTGACTGAACGGCGAGGGTTCTCCTGCAAACAAACCCTCCCGTGACAAACAATCAGCCAAAATATTATCAGTGCCCTTAGCATGCCACACATCCAACTTGTGTTCCGGCAGCACAACAACACCTGACACTGATAAACTGCCCAGTTCATCGCAAGACTGGCACTTCTCTTCGCTCTTTCTGGCAACGGGGCCTGCCAATAACCTTTCACTAGTTCTACCTTCTTGATAGGCGATGCAGCCCCGAGGCGGTCTATGGTGTCGTCAACTCTCGATAAGGTATAGGCGTCTGTCAGGGATAATTCACACCCACTCTTGCAATCAACACACACACTGATCTTGCCACTTAACACAGGTTGCAAAGTTACAGGCAACGACCACTCACGACATTCCTAATCCCTCAGACTGTTCGTCAACACGTAATCCAGCTCTGCATGCACCACAGGGTGTTGAGCTGGATTTATACGGTAGGGAATTTAACTGAGCCTTCCACTGTCTCCAGCCTCCATGTCGGATTCTACCCCGTACATCAGGCCTGGAGAATGAACAAACATGCGAAAGTACTGCCATAGCCTAGTAAACAACTGCCTGGCACTGTCTCCAGCCTCCATGTCGGATTCTACCCCGTACATCAGGCCTGGAGAATGAACAAGCATGCGAATGTACTGCCATAGCCTAGTGAACAACTGCCTTGCACTGTCTCCACGAACAACATGCCTAGTGCCCTCCCACAACCCAGCCGAGACCGCAGCTTCTAACCTGTAGTCTCCCTCCTTCTCCACCTTCGTCCCTAGCACAGCCAGGTCATGAGAGGGACCATCAGTACCACCTGTGCAATCACTCCCATAGTTCATTATTGCTAAGGTTTTCCCACCGATACCGTACATGCGCACCCCCACATTACTTGCAACTACATCTGCCTGCGCAGCATCACCGCCTTTAGCGACATGGCCAGATACAGTCGGTCTATGGTAGGGCTGTTGCATTTCACTAGAGCAGCATTGGGAGGCTATGCGACGACCGGGCACTGCGATACCACAGCCGACCTCACCAATCTGCTCAAAGTCCTCCTTCTGACCACCACCCTTGGCAGCCATGGGTCAACCCTGACCCGGCAACCATGCCAAAGCCTCGTCGCCCACCTTGAACCACTAAAACAACGAGGCCAACGGTTTACCGACACTCAAGTGACCTACCGGCGGAACCTCGTGCACCGCATGAGTTGTGAGGCCTGGGTGCTCGGCACAAACAGTGGGGTATGGACCGATCAGGGGCTGGAGCACTGCACACTGCTGCTCAGGCAGGTGCTCTAGCGCATCCACAGCCACCTGTCTCGTATCCCCCGCCCACTGCTCCACCGAGACATGACAATCCCAATTCTCCTCCACCCGAGCCCCACTGCCCCCCTCTCCTTCTCCACCTTGGCCGCTGCAGACCAACGCAGGGACAGTAGGCTACTCAGGTGGTTGCCTCACAAACTCCTCTAACAGGTTCACCTGACATACTTCCCCGTCCTCGAGTTCAGTAGCCCCGTTCCCACAACTCTCCTCCACCTGGGAACAACTCTGTCGCGGAGTGCTATCACGCCCAACCATGTCCCTAGGGGGACAGGTTCTTGGGCCACTCCGGAGCTCACCTTTGAGTCAAATACCGAGTCACCAAGGAGTGTCGCTGGGTCCAAACTCTCAACCCGACCACCAGCCTCGACTTGCTCCTTCCGACCCTTCCTCCGCTGGTCATAAACTTGGGTACTAGGCTGTGACACCTGAACGGACTGAGATCTCTCAAGCCCCTCTTGCTCCTCCCTACTCGTTTCGGCCGCCCTCTTGGCAACGACTAAGGGTGGAACCTCGGAAGTGGGCACCGCAAAGTCATTACCAAGAAGAAGGTCGACCCCCTCAACTGGCAACTTCTCCACCACACCCACATCCAACTCGCGTGTCACACCGTCCACCTCAAGCTCCATTCTGATCAGCGGGTAAGACCGCGTAGCATTGATACTTTCTATCTATCTATCTATCTATATGCTCAGGCCCAATCCCCATTTTGGGGGTAGCCGACTGAAGACAGAGCAAGAACAGGGAAAACACAAAAACAACATAAAACAAAAAATAAACACAGATAAAAAACACAAACTCACACACATCCAGGTCACCCAGGAGAAGACCCAGAGACCAGGGTTACCAAGGTCGCTTGATGCCTTGAACCACCACAACCCGAGCCACGTTAACAGGCTTGCCAGTGATATTCTTAACAAGTGTCTGGGAAGCGCCTGTATCACGCAATAACTCAAGCCTATGCTTCACACCATCCCACCTCACAGTGCTGTGCCCCCTATGACCACAAAAAGCATCACGGACGGGTGACGAGCCCTCCTGCTGCTTCTGCACCGACTGTGACTCCGCAACCGACGTATTACCCCGGGCAAACGCGGAAGACCTCAAAGACACACCGATGTTGCTCACTAGTGACACCACTGCTGTAGGCGGTGTGCTCGGACATGAGCGCACAATATGCCCCTTCTCATGACACTTGAAACACTCCACTTCACTCATGGAATTCCTCTGAGGTGAGGAAGGGCCCTGGCCTTTCTTAAACGGGAAGGGTTTCGACTTGGGTTCATAATTGGCAACAGTACTCTTGGATGGATAATTATATGTTGTGTCATTAATTCTGGGGGGTGGAGTGGTACGCCCCTTGTTACCTGCCTCAGCTCTCTGTGCAGATCCGCACCCGCGAATCAATGACAACCTGAGGTCAGCCAGCTCAGCCGCCTCTTGTAGAGTTTTCGGTCGCTTTTCTTTAATGTTAAGAGTCAAGGCACTGCCAGTACATTTAAAAAATTGTTCGAGCAACATTGGTTGTTTTACTGAATCAAAAGTAGTTGCCTTCTCCGACCTTAACCAATTTTCAAATGCATCTGACAGCTCTCTAGCGTGTTCCTGGAAAGTACTCTCCTTTCTTTTTGGAACCACCCTAAACTTCAGCCTATAGGTCTCTGGCTGTAGCTTATACGCCCTCAGGACAGCCTCTTTCAACAACTCGTAATTCACACAGGAATCTAGGGGCAAAGCATCGTACGCCTTGAGTGCTTTCCCCGTCAATCGTGAAGAAACAAGGGCTGCCCACTAAGCTTCTCCTCGGGCCATTCTCCGGTTCGAGAAAAAGTGCCAGGAGCACCTCCTGGCACTTTTTCTCGAACCGGAGAAAAAATTCTGTAACTCCCAACTCATCAAACACTGGAACCAACTTAAGTAGATCCGACAGGGACTGGTCATGGGCTCGACCCCCCTGGGCGACCCGGTTCCTCGTCACCTCTACACAAGTTTTCTCTAGATCAACATCGGCACAATACCTTTCAGACTCAAACTTGCGCTCAGACTCTCGCTCCCGCTGCTCGAGCTCGAGCTTCCGCTGCTCAAGTTTGGCAAGCTCGAGCCGAAACAACATCTCGGGAGTCAAACCCTGAGGAGGGGGTGCTACTACCGGGGACCCACCCCGTGAGTCACTTAGAGGCATACCCAACCGCCAGCGGGCATCGGCCTCCGGGAACGTACCCGGCTCCGGACCCCAAGGGGGAGCCATGGTAGGAGTCGAGTGGAATGGGGGCTGGGCCGAAGGTGCCCCAGCTCCCGCTCCACCCGAAACCCCATGCACCTTACCCAGCACACAGGCTGCCAGCTCACTTCTCGACATACCGCTAGTACCGGAAAACCCTAAGACCGTGGCCACACACTGCAGTCCGTACAGGTCTAGCCCCGACACCCAGTCCGCCGGCATAGGCTTCCCCCAAAAAATCCGAGCATCCTCCTCACTGTTCACCACCCGAGCGCCGCTTAACAACTCCACCTTCTCCACCTCCTCGCCTGCCTCTCGCACTGTGCCCTCACTATGCTCAGACCCGTCCAGTGACATGATGGAGTCAACACATTTTTTTTTCTCTAGTCCGGACAAAAAAATAGCCAAACTCTTGCGTAGCTTTATTCACCAACAAATATTTGAAGATGTTCTTGAGTGCAATACTAGGTCACCAATAACTCCAACAAGTTCTGTGTATCCTCAAAACAATGTCTACTGCCAACAATGCGAGAAAAAAATTCAACCCCCAAATGGCAATAAGATTTCTCCAAAACAAAACCTGCAATATTCAGTTCACTATATTCTGGTCTAAGGTCGCCATTTGTTACGACCGGCACTACGAAATAAACAAGGGCACTCAATATTGGAATAGATGATAGGCTATATCTGCAACAACGGTTAGCTAATTCCAAACCCTCGAACTATTACGCCAGTGAACAAAACACTTAATACCCTCCAGAGTTAATCTACTGGATAACGGGGTATCAATTAACTGGGTTTTAGTGCACTTTCTACAAAGGCTTACCGATGACGGCAAAGCCTACTCACAACAGGAGTACTTTACGTTAATAAAATGCTCTTAAGTAATAACAATGCTTGAATAAACTATAATAAGATTTAATAAAGGAGTATATGCTTACGTTAACTTTAGTGTGAGTCTGTACTCAACACTAAATTCTACAATGCTCTATGAAAACACTGGAAGTCTAGTCCTAGAGCAATCAGATAAAGTATCTTCTGAAAACGTCTGGTGCTCTAAGATGCTCGTTAATATAGAACAGAAATAATGCAGGGGCAGGACACCAAAGCGTATATCTTCAATACACCAATAAGTATGATACATATATATACAGTATATATATATATATAACAAGGGAGTGCAACAACTCTGTGACAGCACTAATAATCGCCACTCAAAACAGTACTTCCTTAGCCAACTTAACAGCCAAACTGGGTTGTGCACTATGCATCAACCTAGGCTAAAATAAGGCGTGAATAATTCCTAAAGCATACACAATTAAAGTTAATAAACACAATGCTGTCTTTCTCACTAATAAAGTCTAGCAGTGGCATAAAAAGGTACTAAGAAACTACGCAGAGCGCAAGCATGCTCGTAGCCTACTGTCTCCCCTTGAACAGATTTCCCTTATGTTACGTTAAGTGACTTGGAGGCTCTCTTGGTAAGACTAGATCTCAAGTATCTGGTCTTACCCTGGCGCTCCACAAAGGTCAACAAAATGAGGTAGCAAGTATGCAGGTGAGATTAGGCAAGAGCCCTTCGCTTGTATACTGCTACACTCGCAAAGGACAATATACACAAGGGTTACAGGCTAGCTAGCTTCGTCGATGTTGTACAGGCTCTGACTTGCCACATACATAACTCAGACAACGACCAAAGATACCTTCCACTGTCTAGCATTAAATAATAAGAGATAACAGCTCAATAATTAGGAGCACCCAACACTATGGTACCATTTGACTATGACTCTAATAATCCCTAAAACTAGTGCAAACATATATGGAGAGCTAGTGCTGGTAATACGACTGGCCGACTATGGAAGTCGTATGCAGAACCAGAAGGGATAAGTAATTAAATAAAGAGAGAAGTATAAGACCAAAGAAGTTCAGAGAGAGAGATAGTAGTATAGAGGGTTATATGGGAGACAGGTTGCAAGGGACATGTAGGACCTAGCACACCAAGCCTAGCTCTGCAGGAGACACAAGGATAGGAGCCTGCACCACCGTCCCAGGACCACGGCCGCCAATCACAGACGACTACGTCATGAAGAGCAAGCATTCTATGACGTCGACAGGGCCGCCGGCCAATCACGGGCGTGGGAAACTCCTCGGAGCGCGGGAGGCAAACGTACATACACACGCACAAACTACCAACATGCTGCCTACCCCGCTCTCTCTCTCCTTAACTTCACACCATGCATCTTATATTCTAGCAATGATATAAAATACTTCTAAGTGTCACAGACAAGAATAAAGATCACCACTGATCTGTCTGTGTCAACAATCATGTACTCTATGAAAGAAAGAACATCGTTCTACGATTATTGTAGCCCATATCACTGCTAGCGAGTCACGAGCGCATTCTGGCAAGCTGGCCAGCGTAACAAGTTGATCTTGTTTCACCAACATTTATATATTCAAAATATACAATGACAAACATAACTTGTAGCAGATATATTATTACAACGTAATCTGCTGCTAATATTTTTCATCTTACTTGAGCACGTTTCTCTATTTGACATTTATCGATACTGCAGATGTTAACGCTAATGCCTTTTAGTTATTCAGTTGGATCAAAGTAATACAGGTCTGGCACTCATGTTATTATTAGATTATCCGTTATTGTTGATAGAGAGAGAGAGAGAGAGAGCGCGATGGGGAAAGATTTGCATCAACAATTTGGCGGTTACTCTCAAAATACGCACAGTAGCACACCATTATAACTAGTCATTTTTGTTTATGATAAGGTGGGCAGGAGGGGGGGGAGGACATGGATTTGTGTTTGATAATCTCAGTGTTATGCCAGATTCTACAACAGCCAGCATCAGAATCACCACCTCATCACCGATAGCAGACTTTTACTTGATAATAACCAACAACAATGCAACCACACCTACTACCCAGCCATGCACTTCACATCACAGAGTACGAGGGCAGCCACTATAATTATGTGCTGCCACCTCCACCATCGTTAATGACACCTCTGCCTGACACCCCAGAAAAAAACGACATCAGCGCAGCATCAACATTGCAGTCACTCCTACCACACAGCACCACATAAAACGAGGACCACTCCTACCTGTGCTGCCAGTCCAGCTATAATAAATTTCACGTTTACTAATTTCTAAAAGTACGTGTAGCCCTTCCCCAGTAGCTCACCACCAGCAGGAGACACTGTAAAAGGGTACAGGACCGGATGGAGAGATTGTTAGGCATATTACCCGTTATTCGAGAAGTCCTCCTTGAAAAGTACGCTTGTTGCGTTCCCAAGGCACCAGTGCAACCGCCAATTTAAGAATCATTACGTTCACTGAAATGTTAGTTAGGGTTGGAGAGTCCGCCAAGTTTCCCCCAAGAGTTGTGTCCGCTGAACTCACGAGAGTTGCGTCCACCGATTTCTCACCTGATGCTTGGTCTTACGAACACCCCACCTACATAGTCGGCTGGCAAGGAACCAGTGTGTATTCTTGCGCATGGTAAAGTATTTCCTTCACCGATTGTACCATCAGCCAGCAGATTAGGTTTGTGACCCCAGAACAACATCTCTGATTAGACTACAGCCGAACCCAAGAAAAGAAGAAGAAGAAGAGGACGAGAAGCCCTGGTCCACCATTGGCTAAGACCCCTGGGATATGTTTCTTTTCCAAATTAGGAGTGAAGGTACAATATATTTAATATATAAAATATGTCTCTTCTCAACATGTACTTTCTACCCTCTGTAGGCTGTACTTCCGAGCTAACTCCCTGCCTAGGTACACTCTTAATTTGGTCGCAGTGATCTGACACCTGACAGCCAACCATAGGAGACCTGCCCGACCTAACGATGACTGACTCCTCCCTACCCCGTGACTCTTGCACTACATATAGACCTACCCTGGGAACTAACCTCATTCATCACTTCTGTTGAAGATTTTTTTTGAAAATTCCGAAACATACAGGCCAAATATAGGACAGCTACTAGAACTAATCCCTGAAGACCAGAGAACAAATTTGTAATATTGAGAAGTTTAATAAAAAACTCGTTAACTGTGAAACCTCTTTCGTTTAACCTCGTTTGTCCTAAAGTAAATACAATCCTTGGCTTCACCAACCTAAATAAATAAATATATATATATATATATATATATATATATATATATATATATATATATCGAGTAGGATAAGTAGGGAT